>CAKNXH010055641.1:29349-70864 GCA_932178445.1 Andricus quercusramuli
GACAAGATTTGTCATAACATCTGACAAAAGACAAGTGACTACAAGCTATGTCACATATAACAGGGGGGTCTTTCAAGGAGACTCCCTAAGTCCGATACTTTTCTGCATCTCCCTCTTGCCTCTATCTATAGTGCTCCGAGGCAACAGCTCTGGATACCTATGTGGCCCACCGAACAGAAGAGAATATAAGGTCAACCACCTTTTATACATGGACGACCTCAAACTCTTCTCTCCCTCAAAAGAAGGACCTTAACATCCTTGTAGAGGTGGTAAATAGGTATTCTAAAGCGATTGGCATGAGCTTCGGACTGGACAAGTGTGCCTGCGTTCACCTACACCAAGAAAGACTAGAAACTACATCATCCCGCGACGATCAGGATGTTCAACTCATAGGCGGAAATGCCATTCAACATCTTGGTATTAGAGAAACATATACATATCTTGGAATACCGCAAGCGGAAACCCAAAATGTGCATAACTTAAAAACGGCCCTTGGAAAAAGGTATCGCCAAATTCTCAGAAAAATTTGGGCTTCCGAATTATCTGTAAAGAATAAGATCCATGCGACCAATATGCTGGCCGTTCCTATACTGTTCTACACGTTTGGTGCAGTAAAATGGAACGTCGATGAGTTAAAGCAACTTGATCGAAGCACACGCAAGATGATGACAATACAACGAAGTCTTCATCCTAGATCTTCCGTACCTCGAATATATCTCCCTCGCGATAAAGGGGGTAGAGGCTTGCTAAGCTTAGAGTGTATTCATCGAAGGACGGTTCTGACTACAGTCTGCTCAGTTCTAAAAAGCAGGGATTCCCTTATGCGACTCGTAAATCAACATGAAGTGGCCAATGCTGCGGCGTTTCTATAATATGCCGCAGATAGGGCCGCAGAGGAGCTTGACCTCCCATTTAATTCCAGTGATACTACACATGGCCTGGCATCACTAACACCTCTGGTGCTCAAAGGTCGTATACAGGAAGCAGAACATACGCTCCTACTAAGAGAAAATGCTGGCAAACCCCTTCACGGTAAGTTCTACGGCATTATACGTAGAGAAGAGCTCTCGATGGGTCTGTCTGTCCAACGTGTTTCTCAAGTCTGCTGGATTGAGATCGGAGACTGAGGGATTCCTTTTTGCGTGTCAAGACGGCTTTATAGACACCTTAGTTTACCGCGAGCGCATAATGAATGTACCTGTAAGCGATACCAACTGCCGAGCGTGCAAGCAAGAGCCAGAAAAACTTGTACATGGTCTCAGTGGATGATCTAAATATGCACGCTACGCGTATATAGAGAGAAACAATGCAGCTCTAAAAGTGTTACATTACCATCTTAGGCACTTCTATGGTGTTGATCTATTGCCCGTCTTGCCATACGCCCAGAAGGGAACACGAGTCCGTTGTGCAGTGGATGGAAACTAAGATAGGCTTTTCCGGTATAGCGTTCACTAGCGGAAGAATACGGGTTTCATATTTTAGATGGCGCTGATGTTGTGTTTTGACCTTTTTAAAACAACCGTTGAAGTTATTTTGTGTTTGGTGTATTTTTAATATTTTGTTAATACTACGAGTGATTGGTAATATGTCGTGAAAAATATAAATTAAAATGAAGGTGCTAAAGAAACCGACCGACAAAAATGCGGCGAGTACTTCAGGTAAGAATTATTGAATGCTTTGAGGTTATGTCGGATTATGTTAATTTAAAGTTTATTGAAATTTATATTGGATGAAAATTGTGACTAAGTGAATTAACAAAATACAGTTAGAATAATACATAATAAAATTATTAATTTCCCTTCGTAAGGAGGTATATTTTTTCCAAAGTGTTACACACATTTTTTCATTTTACAAAAATGCTGACAATTTTTCCGTTTTCCTGACAAATTTTCCGCTCGGAAGTAATACCTAATAAAATTATTAAACTTTATGTGTAATAAGATATCTGTCAGAGAAAGTGTAACAAATTTTTTATGAAATTGCAAGAAGTTATATTTTGTCTGATTTTTTTCGAATGAATTTACAAACTTGAATTACAAATAGAAAAAAATTATAATTTAATAATTTAAAAATCTTAGATCCTTTCTACGGGGTTCGGAACGGGTAACCTTTTAGTAACTCAGTTACTTCTTTGATCCACGGTTACTAAAAAGTTACTAATTTTATGAAAAGGTTACTTTTGGTTACATTTTTCGCCTTAAATACCCAAATGAATTAATTCATCAATCGTACTATTTAAAAACTTGTGAAAAATGTAAAAATTCGAATTTTGTCAGTAAAGTTGGTACTTTAGAGCCGGGAAAATTGGGGAATAATAAGAAAATAATAATTACTTCGTATGTAAAATGTATAGATGATGACAATTTAAATTATTGGGTTGAAATTCGGTTAAAAGTGGAACAATTTTTGTTAAAACTGTATTGTTTTGTTCAAAATTCATCATTTTAGTTGAAAATTCGTCTTTTTTGGTAGAAAATTGATCTCCTTTATTGAAAATCACCCTTTTGTTCAAAAATACATAATTTCATTTAAAATTCAACCTTTTGGTCATAAATGTACTCATATTGTTTAAAATCCATATTTTTAGAAAATTCAAATATTTGGTTGACAGATATCTTTCTTGTCGAAAATGTATATTCAGTGGCTGAAAATTCCACTGTTTTGTAAAAATTGGTCTTTTTGGCTTAATGACTCAGCAATTTGTTTGAAGAATAACCTATTTTGTTGATAACTCGTGTTTTTGAATTAATTCTACTACATTTTATATTAAATTATAATCTTTTTTCGTCATTGTATCAACTTACATTTTTCGTTAACAATTCATCTTTTTTAGTCAGAAAAATTCAGCCATTTTGTTTAAAGTTTAACTACTTTCTTGAACATAAATTTTTTTGTAGAAAATTCATAATTTTGGTGAAAACTTCGTCTTTTTTGTTAAAAAAATCTTTCTTTTTGGTTACTTTTTTTCTTCATTATTGTTACTGTTTCACCATTCCTCGAAGCTTGAGCAGTTCTGAGCCCTGTTTGTAAGCGCAGCTTATAAAAAAATCATCCGCTTCATTTTATACGTTTTTTTTTTTCATTAGGAGACACCAAGACAGTTCCGAAAACAAAAGTTTATTGGCGATGCTGCGTACCGGGCTGCAGGTCCAACAAATCAGTTTTAAGACATGCATTTCCGAAGGATGTGAGGCAAAGTCGTTTATGGAGAGATATTCTTAAAAATCCAGATCTTGATGAGCTGACAACAGAGTCGTTGAGAAACTATCGAGTTTGTCAATTACATTTTTCCGAGAGCAGCTACACAACAACACCGGTTTGTCGGATATTGAGAAACGATGCTGTTCCCGAATTACAATTGACTCTTACATCGTCGATTCAAGCAAACATTGCCAACAGCAACGTGGATTCCTCCATTAATATGGAGTTGGAGGAAGCAATAGTGGATGTAGGCACGACAGATTCAGCGAAAATGGCCGTTGAAGGAAAAGATTCCAGTAGTGGTCTAGATGAGGAAAATGACGATGGTTCACTTTCGAAAAAAGATATTGCTCCAGAAGAAGTGCATAGAATTTGCTCTACTCCAAGAACTTCTAAAAAACGACCCATTCTTGGATCAGTTACCCGAAAAAAAAAATTTGACTCAAGTGGCTGCGCGTTTACATGAGATAGCGATTAATTTGTTGAAACGGCAGTCCACATACGTACACAAATTGGGTTCGTTCAAAAAACGACTTGAAAGTGCTGAAAAATTCGTAAAAGGAGTTGAGATGAAAAAATTGCAGAGCTTGTCAATGGAGCAGTTAGCATTTGTGCAAATGCAAATTCGCAATGTGCATAAGAAAGCCAAGGCAAGTTTTGTAAATCAAGTACAAGTGCCAAACAATTAGGAAGGTGCCTAAAAAGAAATTGTACGAGCTGTCTCTAAAGCGGGATTCAAGATTGTCCCCTCGGTTTGTGACCAAGGAACAACAAATGTGTCTTGCATCAATTCTTTGTTTAGAGAAACGAAAACAAAGTGCTCGAGTGACGGGACGCAATTCAGTAAGTACTCAAATTTACATTTTTTGTTTTACTTTTTTCCTTCTACAAGAAAATAATGAATTTTATTTTTTCAGCTGGAAAAATAGAGATTTACGGGCAGCAGATAATTCCACTTTACGATCCTCCACATCTGCTGAAAGGAATTCGAAATAATCTATTAACGAAAGACATTGCAGTAATTTTTCAAAATTTCGTTAACCGTGACAATAAAAACCAAGAATCTTACGAAAAAGTGAAGAAATTCCTCATCACGCCTGATTTCATTGAAGAAATAAAGGAAAAAAGCAGACTGGCAGAAAACACGAAGGAAGATAAAGTTATAAATCCAAAAGAGACAAACGAAGAAAATAGATTTTTTGCTTCGTGGGATATTCTGGAATTGGCCTACGATATAGATAACAAGGCCATACATAGCATTAAAAAGCAAATACCTAAATTAAACGTCGATCATATCAGAAAGAAAAAAATGAGAAAAATGCGTGTCAATCCCGCAGCTCTAGCACTTAGCACAACAATGGCTGCGTTTATCAGATTGCTTACTTGTATTAAAGGTTTGCATAGCTTTTACATACGCTTCTTTGTAAAAAAAAACATTCCCAGGTATTAATTCAAATCTCTTTCTTACAGGTTCAATATCAACTGTCGAAGGGCCGAAATCAATGCCAATCAGGGAAGGTGTTACCTCGTCAGTGGTAACGAAATTCTTTAACGACGTTTTCGATTCCGTAAATGGAACAAAGAAACAGCCCCTGAAAGAAAAGAATCATCTGCGGGAAGAAGTTACTGACAAAAGCCTTCATTCTTTGTTTTGGAAGGAAGCTGCGACCTGCATGAAGAATCCAACGACGAAAAAACATAAATCTGTACCATCACTACGAAACTGGATTTCAACGTTAAAAGGTTTCTCACGGTTATGGCAAACTTTGAAGAAACTTGGGGTTAAGGAATTCTCTCCCCGCCGCGTTAATCAGGATCCCGTAGAAATTTTTTTCGGAATGATTAGAAGCCACAACAGGAGAAATATCCATCCAACGTGTATGCAGTTCAAAAGCTCCTTCAAAACTTTACTCGTCAACAATCTGACGTCTGCGAAAACGGTAAAAGGGAATTGTAAGGACGATGAAGCAGACGTTTTATGTTCACTTCGCAACTTCGCCTTATTAGCGCAAAAGTGCAACAACTCCGAAGAAGAATCAACTGAAGCTGATAATAAAAGTACTGAAGATGAAAACGCGTACACTCTTTTCCCTGATGTCGAATCGAATCGCACTGGAACCTGCATCGACAACTCACGGATATTGATGAAATTAGTCAATAACATGAGAAGCAAAAACTGCTGTAACTGTATATCAAGTCTGGAAAGTTTCGAAAACTTTTATTTATTTTTGAAAGATGCTCCCAGTAGTTTGGAGGGCAACATTTCCTTTTTCTGCTTCAAAAAAGACGTTGTCAAGAATTTAATAATTCCACTGCAACTACTCTTAGACTTCTCTTTTGTCACCTGTGAGACTCACGTGGAAACGTTAATAGAACAATTAAGAAGAGTCATTGCCGTTGACTACGTGATTTCTTGGTGGACGTTCATGAACAGGTTGTTGAAGGGAAAAGATTCAGGTGCGACTGCTCAAGCGTATTTGTCAAAGCAAGCTATAATGCAGTACAAAAAAAAGCTGCAGATAAAGAATCGATGAACATTTGTTCATGAATTGTCAAAGTTTTCATTTGAGAACTCCAAAATGTATATAACTAATTTCTGAATTTGGTGTTTATTGTAATTTTATTGTAATTTCGGACCAGTATGGGACAAGAATTTTGCATACTTTTTATTTATAATTTCTAAACGAAGTAGCCTAAAATTTTGAAACTTTACTAAATTGTACTTACATTTAAGTGACTTAAAGTGATCAACTTTTTAGCAAGCAACCATATCGGTATTCATTTGAATATTATTATTAATTTCCTACATACCAGATGTCTTCAAAATTTTTCCAACTTTCTCGTTCCAGCTTCATACAAATATTTATTAAATTTTATTGAAATTTTAATAAAACACTACAATTTGTAGAAGCAAACAGTTGCATTTTTAAACAAAAAAGATTAAATTTCTACCAAACAGATGAATTATTAAACCAAAAATACGAATATTGAACAAGAAAGTTTTATACAAAACATAGTCGAGTTTTTTACCCTAAAATATTCATTTTCAATAAGAATGCTAATTTTCAACCAAATAGTTGAATCTTCAACCAAATAGATGAATTTTCTACCAAGAAGATAATTTAAAACTTTTATGATAAATCTTCAACTTTTTGATGAATCATCAATTGAAATCGTTACATTTTCAGTAAAAAAAAAAAATTTCCAAAAAAAGATAGACGTTTTAACAAAATGGTTAAATTTTCTACCAAAGAAATGAAAAAATAGATGAATTTTCAACTAAAAACAACGGCAATTTGAAACAATGGAAATTAAAGTTTATACGAAGATAAATTAATTTTAATACAAAAAAGATTGGTCTTTTAAGAAAGTAAACAAAATTCTACGAAATTTTTGAATTTTTAAGTTAAAAAGACGAATTTTTAGAAAGCATTCAATACTTAAACAAACAGTTAAATTTTAACCGATACCCAAATTGACTTTCTTGAGTCTTTGTCTTTGAAGTCTTCTTTCTTCAAATTGACTTTAAATTTTTTAAACACACTTTGTGAGCCTTCTTGTGCAATTTTGTTACAAAATTTGACTTTTTTAAGTTTATGTTTTTGAAAAAATTTACTTCCAAGAAAGCATCTTTGAACCAAAACAGTTGAGTTTTTAACATAAAGGGTGACTTTTTAACAAAATTATTGGATTTTTGACTATATAGTTACATTTTAACACAATAATTAAATTTTCAACTTAAAAAGATGAATGCACAGTCAAATACATAATAATAATCTTTTCAACCAAAAAGAATAAAGTTTCAACGAAAAATAGTTGGATTTTCTTATTGAGTTCTATTAATTCAGTTCGCGTTCAAGTGAGAAATACAAAAAAAAATTGAAAAGAGGAGAAAATGGAAAAGATGGATATGAATTTTGTTTTTAAAGTTTTAGTTTTTTGTGTACACAGTAGTTTTATAAATACAAATATCAACTTTTTAAACTGATCAAATGATGTTCGTGTCAATTGTTAAAACTTTTCCCACTCATATTTTTACAATGTTGCTCGTAATTATATAAATGGATAAAAGGTGCAGTTATTGATTCGTGAAAAAAATGTATGGATAGCAAATATTAATCATATTTAATTTCATCATGAAGAATTATTTATTTATGATGGAATTGTACATTATCAATACTTTTTACCTACATTTTTTGCACGAATCAATACCTGCTCCTTTCATTTCAAATTTATTTAATTTAAATTTCCGGGCATACGTCGCCATATTGAATTTTAGTTCCAGTTAGTGGTTTCATATTTTAGAGGGCGCTCGAATACTGCGCCACCCTTTAACGTTTAGTTTCCACCCACTGCCGTTGTGGAGAATGGTCAGTGTAAGATCTACTGGAATTTCTCATTCTCCACCACTCAACGTATCAGTGCTACGAAGCCTGATATTGTCCTCCAAGATCTGAAGAACAAGATCATTTACGTGATTGAATTCTCGGCACCAGCCGACGGTAATATCACGGTAAAGGAGGAAGAAAAACCGGCGAAATATGAAGCACTTCTTTTCGAGCTGAGCAGGCTATACCAAGGCTACAAAGTCCATCTTATAATTCTCATACTAGGCTGTCTTGGAGGTATGAAAGGTTCATTTATCAGCCAACTCAACAAGATTCCGGCTTGCCAGCGTCAGGCTCATTTTATCGCGAACCGGATGCAAAAGTCTGTTCTGGGATCACTCCATCTGGTCCGTCTACACTGTTCCTCTTAACATTCTACAAAGATTGGTAGCTTTAAAAAACTATCCAGAGGTGAAACCTTCATCTCCAACTGTCTTGTCTGCCGCGTAAGGTCATCCGCGGCTAGAGATCTGACTCCAAGGAACAGTGTTGCTCGATGTTATCACGCGTAAATTTCCCGCTCTTGCTTACCTTCTAGGACAGAAGGAGCAGAAGCGGATGACGTACACGTTCCAGTAGCTTCGGGATTGGTTTCTTTAAGGAACCATGATCGTAGCTTCCGGAGCCTACATCTTCTCTAAATAATAGTATATTACAATAATTCAATAAGAAATTAAAATTTCCAAAACTAGAAAAAATAGCTTTTTATATCTGTACATAAATTATCGTTATAATAAATAAAACTGTGAACAGAAATTATGAACTGGAATTAGTGATATTTTTTTTAATAAAACACATTAGATCAAATGCTATACGTATAGAAAAGTACAGAAAATAATAGGCAATATGTATTAACTTGAATTTTCTTGTTTCTAGCATAAAACACTGTGGGTTTTCAAATTATATTTGAACAAATAAAATTTGTAAACCAATTTAATTTTGTTGAAGTTATAAAGCATACAACAATTGAACGAAACAGTATATAAAAGAAGTTTAATATAAATTCCACAAAACTTTTTTATCCAATTTCTTCTCCTAGAGTTTCTAGACAATTTCAATTTCCAAATTCCAGGTCTTTTTTAATTTTTTTCCAATGCAATTTAAAGACGCCGTTTTGTAATTTGGCAATGGTTTATTTACACGTGCCAAACTTATCTTCAATCACCGACCGCCTGTTTATTTATTATTGCTTAAGTTCTTTTAATGTTAACTAGTAGTCTTGCGCGCACTAGAAGGTACTATAGGATGATGTACGTAGCCTTCAATAAGGAGCTCCTTTTCACTTTTTTTCTCTGTAAAACTTAATAAAGTAATGGATTTCTCATTTTTTTTAGGTAAATTCTGCCATCGTTATCATCTTGAAAAAATTGTGAATATAATTATAATTCAATTTATTATAATTGGCTTTCAAAATTGTTTAACACTTAACTTATTTGTAAATTAGATTGCCGTAATACATTTTTTATTTTATAAATTTAAAAAAATGTTTTTTCTAAGATAAATTGTGAATTATTCGTTGTAACATGTATGTGCATATCAATTTTAAATTGATAAATACTACTCTTACCAATCTTTCAGGTTTAAAAAAATGTGATAACAAATTTTTAAGTTGTCTATTTGCTCAGCAATTATTGCCTTTCATACTCTATAGTAATCCATTCGCCACCAATATTTTATTATGCATTGAGAGATGTAGTAAATTTTTTTCATGAAAAATTAATTTTCTAAATTTTATCATAAATCAGGCCTGCCCAAGCTGGGGAAAACTGCTTATTTGCCAGATGGGAATTTAACACCACCACCGACCTCTACTCATTCAACTTCACGACATCGACCACCCCGCAAGCCTCTTGACCTGAGAAGAGGGACGTGGTGGTGGAACTCGAACATGTGGTGAATGAGCAGTTTCCCCCAGCTTGGGCAGGCCTGTCATAAATGATGCACGTTATTACGAGAAAGTAAAATGTATTTTAGTATAACTTTTCCATACATGTACATTTTTGTGTGAACATTTTTATCGTATCTGTTGTTTACGTGAAGATGATTAAATTCTTTAATTATAAGAAGAAAATTAGGATACTGAGGAAGAGGTTACACCGATAACAAAGGATGAGAATAGTGTAAGAAGAAGACAGAGCTCTAGACAGAGTAAAGATGGGGAGGAGCCAGGACGGGATGACAGTGACAGATCAGTATCTCGGGAGGATAACGAAGAAAAACAGAAGGATAATAGTAACGAGCAAAATTTACCAGAAAAACTTGGAACGGGTGAGCTGGAGTATGAACTTGGGGAGAGAAGGAGGAGAAGAAACAACATAATAGTGCGGGGATTTAGATCTAGAGGAAGAGATCTGGGAGAGGAAATAAGAACAACTTTACTGGGATTGACGGGAGTTAATATTCGAATTAAAAGTCTAAGACACATAGCTGGTGGAGTCTTGATCAAACTGGATTCATTGGGGACAAAAAGGCGATTACTGGCCAATAAGCATAAACTTGGTGGGACAAAAATCTTTGTTGACGACGACATGACATGCAGAGAGCAGAAGATTCAGGACTGGATAAGAACCAAGGTGGGGGCAGCAAGAAGGAATGGAGGAAAAGCTAGTGCGAGCTATATGAGTTGGACAATCAATGACAGCATTTTCACATGGATCGATGAACAAGGCAAAGTGTAGAAGAAGCCCTTTCGTGCAAGAAGAGGGGGGAAAGACGGTGAGTGGGGACATTAAAGGTGTTGTGTGGAATCTTTCTGGGGGTAGAAAGGTTAAAGGAGTGTGGAGTTTCTTAAAATCCTTCGACATAGTGGTAGTGGAAGAGACATGGGTTGAGAAGGAAAAAGAGGGTGTTTTGTTAGACTCCCTTGACAAGGATTTTATGTGGATGACCAAAGCTGCGGTTAGAAAGAAAAAGAAGGGTAGAGCAATGGGGGGTCAGCTTATCGGAGTGCGTAAGAATGTGTGTGAGAATGTGAAAATGGTTGAGTGGAAGTTTGGAATTGTGATTAGTGCAGATAGACTAGGCAAATGGGGGAAATAAAGTGAATATTGTATCTATTTATAATAATGTAGGGGTTTCAGGAGTAACGGAAAAAATTAGAGAAGTTGTAGAAAATATGCAGGAGAAAGGAGAGAGAGTAATTATTTTGGGGGACTGGAATGCGAGGATAGGAGAGGAGATAGGTGGTGGCGAAATGGACACAGATTTAGCGACTAATTATCATAAAATTAGGGAATCCGAAGACAAAACTGGAAACACGAAAGGAATCAAATTGTTAAAATTTTTTGAGGAAATGGGGCTAATGATTATGAATGGAAGGATTGGTAACGATTGCAAAGGGAAGTGGACGCATCTCGGAGAGGATGGGGGTTCGGTTATCGACTACATAATTGAGTCTGAAGAAATCGGAGATTCGGATATAAAAGATATTGAGGTGGTAACGAGAATGGAATCAGATCATTTTCCAGTGACCTTTAAGATAACTGGGAAGGGGAAAGCTGGGAGAGGAGCTAGAGAGGATAATAGAAAGAAAAGAGAACATGACAGGGACAAGAAATAGAAGGAGAGCAAGTAGCTTATAGATTAGTGTGGGATGAGAGTAAAAGCAAGGAATATAGGGAGAACATGGAACATATCGGGAAGGAAATGGTAACGGAAAACGAAGGGGAGTGGGAAAATATGTGGTACAGACTAACCGAGAACATAAAAAAAGTAGCAGAAAGGGCATGACTAGAAAGCAGAAGACGAAAAAAAACAGAAGGGGAAAGGGAGTTAAAAGGAAGACATGAGGAGGAGAAGAAAATGATGAAAATACTTTTAACCAGTTGAAAAAATATTTAAAGACAAAAGGAAATAGGGAACATGAGGACTACAAAGCGAGTAGGAGGAAACTAAAAGAATACCACAAAGAAAGAAATAAGCGTGAAAGAAAAAAGAAATGGGAGAAGGTGAAGAATAGTAAAAATATGGGAGATTTCTGGCGGGCAATAGGGGAGTTTAGACCAAAACGGAGATTTAAAGGGAATGGAATTAAAAAGGCTCAGTGGAAGAAGCATTTCATGAAGCTCCTGGAAGGCCAGGATATTGAATCAGAAAATCCAGAAGCTCATAAGGGAATAGAGGAAAGGGAACGAACAGACATGGTACATGAGGAAGCAGAGGGATCGCAGGAAGAGGGAGAAAAACAGGTAGAAAGAGGGGAAGAAAAGATAAGTGGGGAGGGAGGCGATTTAGACTTGGAAATCAATAGGGAAATCTCGTTTGACGAAGTAGCGAAAGTAGTAGACAAATTAAAGAAAGGAAAAGCAGCAGGGAAAGACGGCATCGCCATAGAATTCATAAAATGGCTACCGAAAGTTTGGGCTTTAGAGGTACACAGGATACTGAATGAGTTCTGGATGGGAGGGAAATTGGCTCGAGGCTGGGAAAAAGCGCAGATATTTCCCATACATAAAGGGGGCGATGAAAATGAAACGGAAAATTACAGAGGAGTGGCACTCCTGGATGCCGGGTACAAAATCCTAACAGCCATCTTAGATGAGAGACTTAGAGGTTAGCTAGAAAGGGAAGGGAAGTATGAAGCAAGCCAGGCAGGTTTTAGGAGGAAAAGGTCTACTGGGGATCATGTGTGGGTTCTTAATTCGCTGATTAACAACAAACTCAAGGCGAAGGGTGGTAAACTGTATATGGCGTTTGTAGATCTCAAGAAGGCATTTGATACAGTCGATAGAGGGATACTAGTAGAAAAATTAAAGAAAATAGGGGTAAAAGGTAGAATGTTAGATATGATAAGAAAGATATACAGCAGAACATTAAATGAGGTTATTACGAGTGAAGGAAATACGAACTCGTTCTCTACAAACAGGGGCGTCAGGCAAGGGTGTCCACTCAGTCCGACTTTGTTCAACATATTTATAGGAGATATGGATGAGGCTTGGGGAAAAGGAAATGTAGGAGGGACAGTAATAGGAGGAATCAAAATTTTTTGACTTAAATTTGCAGATGATGTGGCTTTGGTGGCGGACCACGCGGAGGGGCTCACGGGAATGCTGAGAAATCTAGAGAGATATATCGAAAATAATAAATTACAAATTAACGGAAGGAAAACCAAGGTAATGATATTTAGGAAAGGGGGGAGAAGGACACAAGGGGAGAGTTGGAAAGTGGACGGGGAAGAATTAGAAGTAGTAAATAGTTTTAAGTATTTAGGATATTGGTTTTCAACGGGAGGAACTTGTACAAGGCACACGGAGAAAATAGCAGGGAAAGCGAGAATTGCCGCAAATGCAGCATGGGGTGTTTTAAAGAGAGCAGGAATGAATTGGTTGTGTAAAAGATTGTATCTTATGGACACGTTAGTGAAAGCAGGAGGGATGTATGGCGTAGAAATCTGAGGCTGGGCTAGAAGAAAAGCAATAGACAAAATGCAAGGTAGGTTCGTTAAAATGGCAATGGGAGTTGATAGCACAACTCCAGGATACATATGGAGAATGGAGACAGGAAGACAAAGTTTAGAGATCGAGGCCAGGGTGCGGGCAAGCAAGTACCTTATGAGAATTTGCGAAATGGATAATGAGAGATGGCCAAAAATCTGTTTGAGGGAAGAGTTGAGGGGAATAAAAAATAGAAACCCCTCGAGTTGGGGCAAAACATTTGAGAAAGCTTGCCGGGATGTAGGAGACGGAGTAACATCAGAGTTGCTTTTGGAAGGGGAGAGAGAAGAGGAGGTCAAGAAGAACCTAGGGAAAGGATTCGAGACGATTTTCGCGCAGGAAATACAGCGAGATTGGGGGAAAATAGACAGGTCATCATATTGTAGAGAATATAAATGCTGGAAAGCCCAATGGGGTAGGGAGGAATACTGGGAGGACGAAAAGATAAGTGAGAAGGATAAAGAACAGTGGGCACGGTTAAGATGCGGGAATGTGGGGAGAGCGGGAAATAAAGGATTTGAGGACACAATATGCAGATTATGCAAAAAAGAGGAGGAAAACATTTTCCATACATTAAAATGCAAAGGAGCTACTGAGGTATTAGAGAAAAAATGCGTGGAAGGCGTGAACGATTGGGCAGGTGGGTTTGAAAAAGAAGCAAGAGGAAAGCTAGATGCGAGTGATTTGTAGAGTATAAGCTTAAGTGCCTATGTTAACTGTTAACGAATCTCGATGTTACGGCACCAAATTACTAGAGTATATTATTAAGAGTTTGTACAATTTTCTTCATAGTTTCTTAGATTTTAAGGATTTTTTTGTAAGGATTAAAATATGTAAAAACCGCAAGGTATACATGGATGAATAAATATATATATATATATATATATATATATATATAAGAAAAAAATTATCCTGTCTATAGAACTTTCCAAGCCTTTATAAACGTTACAGTAGCTTTCTTACTAAAAGCCAAATGAAACAAAAAATGTTCTAAAAATATATTCTTTTCCTTCAGCGAAAATCTGTTTCCAATTTTGTTTAGAATAATTTTTTTAACGTTTCGCATAATTTACTCAACAACAACAAAAATATTTTCTTCCTGATATATTTTGCGACTGTACTTATAGAACATGTCTAATTTTACATGGTTTCTTTCTATAGACAAAAAATGTATTTAAAATATTTTTCATAAAATGATTGAAAGTATAAAGTATAAATTTGATTTTTCAAATCCAAATATTTTAGATAAGTAATAATACAAAAACGTTGCACAAAGTATTTGGTTCATGTCGCCGGATTTACGTCAATTTTTATATCTATTTTTATGAAGCATTGTTTTCGTCTGATGGTTTAATTTTTTATTAAATTCTTGCTCGTTATCATTGTTTAATTCTGGTTTTAAAATGTACATCATATCTTCCATGTGTAAAAATAGTAAAACTTAAAGTTTAACTGCTCCATTTGTGGTTAAAAATTGGTCTTTTTGGTTCTAAATTCAACCATTAATGCAAAAAAATTCAAGGCAAAAAAATATAAACTAAAAATTAATCAAATTTGAATTAACATCACATCCATTGTTCAAAGTACTCAGATGGAAATTTATGTCATTTGTAAAAAATTCTTATTTTTTTGGTAGAAAACTAATCTTTTTAATTGAAAATTCAAATATTTGGTTTAAAATGTATGTACATATTTTATTCAAAATTCTTCTTCTATGATAGATAATGGGGATAATGAACGTAATTTCGAAAGGAAAGTTTTTCCAAATAAGTTAAATTTTTTTATGTTTAAAAAGTATATTTTTTGAATTTTTGCGGGAAAATCTGATTGGTTGAACACATATACAGAAGTAATTCAGTTTGAGTAGCGCGGTTGTCCTATTGCGAATGTGCCAAAAGTCGGCATGTAGATGGTGAGACATTTTTTCTCATCGAGTGACTTAAGTCACTCATAATCAGTCGTAATCCTCGTAATCAATCACTTTAACCTCTTCCGACCTAATTTTATGCGAGGGGCTATTCACTTGAAATTCAAGACTGAAATCAGCGAATTAAAGAGTGAACTCACTGAGTTCAAAACTGAAATCACACGCACTCACTGAGCAGTCAGGAAAATACGTCGCCTTCTTTCCCATGCATAGAAGGGAGACGCACGATGAGTTCCTCACTGAGTTTAAAAATGAGCTCATTGAATTCAGAAGCGGAAATCAGTTGAGATCAGGTGAAATCACTGAACCAGCGTCGTCTGATTTCAGAGTGAATCGCCCCTCGATTTTATATCGGCAGAAGTTCGAGGAGGAAAAATCATCTCATGATTCCGACATGTGATTGACAAAAATTTGAGGTTATCCTTGGAAACATCTCACTCTCACGCACTTGAATGACATTATTCATTAATATCCTTTTTAGGTTTTATATTTTAAGCAAAATTGTACTTTTTAGTTCAATTTGGTTACGACTGGCTGCTGCTTTTCAACAATTTGAAGTAAACAGATATCTCTGTTAGAAACTATGAATTGAATTTTCGCAAGCTGTCTGCTAGATACTTCGTAAGTCAATAGATCATTGTTCTGATTGGTTATGCGCTTTTTGGGAAGTGGCGTTTCAAGGTCACAGAGTTTTTGAAGAGGGATTTTGATACTTTTCTTGAACATTTTTTTTTCTCGACAATGAAGTATTCAAAAAAAATTTGTAAATGCACTAAAATATTCAGAATATTGTGTAGTATTTAAAAAATATATTACCTAAAATTCATGCAACGACCCCATTAATATTCTTGTTTGAAAATTCATCTATTTGAGAAAACTTTTAATATTTAGTTGAACATTCAACAGTTTTGTTGAAACTTCATGTTTTTGGCTTGGAAATTCAACATTTATTATGACATTTTTTTTATTGTTTAAGAAATCTATGTTGGTTGATAAATTCGTGTTTTTGATTTTAAAATAGTGTCTTTAGTGTATTTTTTTAAATAGTCACAAAACAGCGTCATCGCTTGAAAAAAGTGTCGAATACAGAAGATTCACTTTTAGTCCCAAGACATCCTAGTGAGTTGCGAAGTAGTATCTCTCTTTACAAAAGTACCAATCTGTGATACAGTCGATATTATTAAATCCTTCGTAATTTGTTATTCTAAGGGTGGCCACAGCCTAATTTATTTGAAAATAGTGACCTATTCAGACGGAAAAAACAGAGAAATGGCCCTACAAGAAACGCCGGATTGAAAATTATTCGAAAGTATTGTATTTTGAATGCGAAGTTATCGAAAAGCAGATTTCCAGAGAACATCTAGCGAGTGCGCAGCAATAATTTCTAATTCGACATTTTTTGCAGCAAGACTCATTTCCAATCCAAAAATTGAATTTGAAATGTAAAAATTTTAAAGCTCTTGAAAATGCTTTAGATCTTTCAAAATACCCTAAGAGATTCAAAATCCTTTACAATATTTTGGAATTCCTTGCATTTTTTCAAGCTCTTCAAAACCCCCTGTAATTTTTAAAAGCAACCTAAAATATTTCAAATCCTTTGAAACTCTTTCAAATTATTGAAATCCTTTAATTCTTCAAAAATCACTTGAAACTTTTTAAAGCTTACGAAAATGTCTTGACATCTTTTAAAATACTCTAAAAGTTCTCATATGCTTCACCATTTTTTTAAATTCCTCAAAATTATTGAAATCTCTTGAAAATGCCTTGGAATCTTTTTAATTACTCTAGAATATTGAAAATCCTCGGAAATCAATTCAAGTACTGAAATAAAATAAAAAGTCCTTGGAATCTAAAAGAAACCTCTAAAAGTTTTCAAATCCTCTAAATCTTTTTGAAATTCCATCAGATTATTGAAATTTCTTTAAAATACCTTGGATTCTTTTGAATTACCCTCAAATATTCCTAATCTTAAACAATTCCTTCAAAAATCCTTTTAAATCCATTAAATTACTAAAATCAATTTAAAATTCATTGAAATCTGTTAAAATATCCTAAAATATTTCAAACCCTTTAAAATCTTCTGGTATTCATTGAAATTATTGACATCTACTCTTTCAAATGCTTTGGATTCTTTTCAAATGTCCTAAAATCTTCCCAGTCTTTTAAAATTCCTTCAAATTATTAAAATAAATAACAAATTCCTTGGAATCTGTAGAAATACACAGATCTCTGACATACTTCTATTCAAACCGAAAAAAAATAATTATTCGAATGTGTCACTATAAGGAAATGGAGATTTTATTCCTGTAAGAAAATCAGAACCGAAACGTACACGAGTTTCAAAAATGATATCTAATATCATAACTATAATTAACTTATAATAGAAGTCACAGTTACAGAGCGTAAAAATGATTGATTTGAAAATTTCTTGTTTGCGTAAAAAGTTTAAAAACAGACTACCGCCACCATTGAGGTTCTAGTTCATTACTAAACCTATGTATTTCACGTATTTCTCCTTTTACAGACTTTAAAGTGCAACGGTTGGTAACACTGAGCGTATTACTAAATACGAAAAAACACACGTATCGTATTATCGAACTCGAACTACGATTCGATTCGATTACTATTTCCCAGAGTGATCCCGAAAAGACCACCTTGACATGAGCCTGCTTTGACTGACTGGCGCTTATTGCTTCTAGTTCGTGTCCTCATTGGGAATTCAAATACATGCGCGTACTACAGACAATCAAGTATATGACAATTCAAACATGCGCAGATGAAGGCGACTCAGTCAGCATCACTGATTTCAAATGCATTACCACACACAGACACACCCTACTGTTGAGCGGAGATGATATGAGCGGCCTACAGTAAGCCAGCGTTAGGGAGCGTTACTCTCGAAAATCGTCAGAATCGAAAACGACAATATCGTTTTGAGATTTCTTAATAAGGATTATATGAGAGTTGAATTTGTTCTCTTAAATAGGTTGAAATCTATCGGTAATCTCGATAAAACGCGCCAGGATGACGTCACTATCTATTTTTTGAAGAAGATATTGCAAAATATAAATATTAAATCTTTTTTTCTGCTAGAAGCGAAGGGTTGACAACTCGACTGGAAGATGTACAGTTGTACACCTACTTCCGACTTCGCAATAATTCAGGATATTTCAGATACTTCAAGATAGTTCAGATCCTTCGCTTTTTTCGAGAAAAAAAATGTATTTTTCATGTAAAGATTAAAAGAAATAAATTTTCCTCGACTTCATTCAGGGGCGAACACACTGTATACGAAAACTAGGGGCCCCTACCCAAATGAGTGGGCGAATTTCCAAAAGGTTGGGTGGGTGTAGGTGGTTGGGATTGGATAATATCATGAAATGCAGACTTTAAGTAAAATGAAATTGTGAACAAATAATATCTTATAATCAATTCGCCCCCGAAATTATGCATGCAACATTCACGCCAAATCAGTGTAACTGTACAATTTTCGGCAACTTACTCCGAAAATAGTAACTACTATCTATTTCAAAAATCCTGGCCCCTCTACAAATCATTGAATATCTCAATCAAGAAAAATCGCTTTAAAAACGGAAAATCATCTTGTCAATCCTCATTTCATTATGAATAAGTACAATATCATTGGATTGCGATGCGCCCATAAATTTCGATGCAAATTTGCAGTGAAGGTGAAAAAACGTGGTTGAAAGCACCTTTTATAACTTGGTCAAATTTCTACCGTTCTATTTCGTGGAAAAATACATGCATTTTTTGGGCATAATATCGTGTAGTTAGCTTTAAGTTTTACTTATGAATACGTTTTTCAAAAATTCAAAAATATTGATAACTTTGGTGTCGGCAGTAAATAAAAGCGAAGGATGCTAACTCGGCTTCTAATCGAGCTAAAAGGCTCTACTGAGGCTTAAAATTTTTCAAAAAAATCCACAAATGCAATGGTAGGGTTTTTAATACAGTTAATTACATCAATAACACGCTATTGCATATTATTTTTTTCGGCTTTTTTTTGGGTCTGGAGGCACAATAGAAGTGGATTATACTCTCAGCGGGTTACAGGGTATCGATATCCTGCTTGATCCTTCGCCTTATAAAGTGACCTTTTATTTCTTCAACTTCCATACATCTGGTAGAATGTGCCGCATGTGTCAACCGACTTTGACAATAACGGACGGCAACCCCTTCAACGTATCGATTACAATTGTGGTCGACTACCGTAGAAAAAAAAACAGAAAAAAATAATATGCAATATCATGTTATTGATGTAATTAACAAATTTTAAAAACCCACCATTGAATTTGTTGATTTTTTTGAAAAATATTAGGCCTCAGTAGAGCCTTCCAGCTTGATTAGAAGCTGAGTTAGCATCCTTCGCTTTTATTTACTGCCGACACCAAAGTTATAAATATTTTTGAATTTTTCGAAAACGTATTCATAAATGTGCTTTTAACCACGTTTTTTCACCTTCACTGCGAATTTGCATCGAAACTTATGGGCGCATCGCAATCCAATGATATTGTACTTATTCGTAATGAAATGAGGATTGACAACATGATTTTCCTTTTTTAAGCGATTTCTTTTGATTGAGATATTCAATGATTTGTAGAGGGGCCAGGATTTTTGAAACAGATAGTAGTACATAAAATTACAATTTACAAGCTCTCTGTATAAAAAGGAAGATTATACAAACATGCAAGATATCAATTATATCTATGTCGCCCAATTTCCTCCAAAAAATAACAGATTTAATCGCGTTGTACACAAACTTTGCATGTTTGCACAACTCAGGGGCTGTCTACAATAACCGGTTATATAAGTCTAGCGCTTCGTTTTGTTTTACCTGAGAGCTTGTACAAACAGGATTAACTGCTTTGTTAAATATTATTTTTTGGCTGGAGATGCATAATTTTTGTTTACAATTCATCTCTTTGCTAAAAAATTGAACTATTTTCTGAAAAATTAATCATTTTCAGTTGACACTTAAATTATTACGTTCAAAATTCGTATATTTCAGTATAAAACAATTCTTATTCTTTAAAAATTAATATTTTGTATTTAAATTTTCACTGTTTTGTCAAAACTTAATCTACTTTCTTTAAAAAAGTGAACAATTTAAAAAAAAAAGTATCCTTGTTGGTTGACAAGTCATCAACTGTTTCGTTGATCATAAATTCATCTCTGTTGCTTAAAAATATTCTACCTTCTTGCAAATTTAACAATTTGGTTAAAAAGTCATTTCTTATGAGGATTCATTTTACTTAAAAATTCATCTGGTTGGTTGAAAATATAACTATTTTGTTCAAAAATCATTGTTTTTCTTTGAAAAGTTATTTATTTTTTCAACTGAAAAATTGACTCCGACTTCAAAATTTACAATTGTAGTTGAAAAATCATCTCAGTATAATCTTCCTTTTTATACAGAGAGCTTTTATATTGTCATTTAAGGTTCATGCATGCTCAAACGCAAAAGCGAACGCGAACGCTGACGCGACGCACTTTGGAACGCATTTCTGAGTTATACTGAGTGGAGGCGCACCAGCAAAACTCGTCGCCGTCCACTGCGGCAACCGCACAGTGCTTCAGAATGGATATTTGTTTTTTGTTTTAAATTACTCAGTATAATAATAAAGATATCAGAAAAAATGGCAAAATCGAAATATTATATGTTTAATGTATTACAAACAACGCGAGTGGATTATACTTGTTGTTATTAGTTAAAAGAAAAAGTGAATAGGTTGAGAACTGCGAGATGCAGCTTAATCCTTCCGCGAAAATCCATTTCTGAACCACTGTGAACCGCCGCGATGGAATGAGACGGAAGGTGGAGAGCGTTCAAATATTAATAATATAAATAATTCAATACTATTTAATTCTGTTTTATCATTTCATGAAGATTATAATGAACAAATATTCACGTTCAACATTTCTAAGTGTAAATAAATGCTTTTTTCAAGACAAATGTCTGAAAATTGTCATATTAGAGAGCTAATGCAAACCTAACAAACAATTAATAATTGTATTACAAATAATTTTTGGATTTTCCAAAATCACCGAATTATTGAAGTGAAATGGAGTATTATTTTCATCGAATTTGATTTTTTAAAATAAATTTGCAAATGTTTATTTATTTTCATTAGGAATATGTGGATTGTTTTTTTTTCATTTTATTTTTCAAAGGAACTGATCAAGAAATTTTGGTAGCCTCAAGGATTTAATGTAATACTTGATAGCAAATATTTGTTTATATTTAGTTATTATTAAATTTCAACATTTTTTTCATTCTTTTTATTCTTCTTCGGAATTAAAGCATTTTTAATTTTCAAATTCCCATTATGTATATTAAGTTTATTAGCATCAGTTTTATGTACAATTTGACATCTGTTTTCATAAAATCTACACGTTTTGAGACCCTCTGAGTAAAAATAAAAATTAAGACGCTGTCTGTCTGTAGTATCGTGTAGGCTTTTTAAAGGCATAAAAAAGGGCGAGATCTTTAACCACCATTTTTGGCAAAAGGTTCTGGTTTTATCCATCGAAAATGCTTTTTAAAACATTTAAAATTCAATTTTCCTGCCAAGCTATGCAAGATGAAAACAAAAATGTTAAAAAGCAAAATTGTCCACCACAAATCGTCTCAATTCCATTATAAAAACAGTTAGTGCACTAACACTAAGGGAGAAAGCTCCCTTTAAGATGAAGTACAAAATGCCTTATCATATTCTGATAGACTAGTAAATGCCGTTCCTCAGCATCTTTAGCTTGTAACCTAGTTTGTAAATCTGTATATATTTATTTTTTATTGTTATCTAGTTTTAACCCATAAACGAAAATCTCATGGGGTTTTATGTGTCAAAAATTTTTACCCAAAAATTACAAGACGATTAATAGCGAAAGCTGTGATAAATTTTTCACTACCAAAAACGAAAAAATTATTAGATCACATAGGCTGTAATTCGATTCTCGAACAAGATACCTAATTTAAGATTAGTACCAAACAGAAATTACATAAATGTATATTTTTTATAAACCATATCTTTATGATCAATAAAGAAATTTTAAATCAACACAAACAGGTGATGCAGGTAATTTTTTAGCAAACTTTTTTTTTAAACAGCAAAGTATCCATTAAATTTGATGAATTTGGTTCAATAACTTTCTAAGCTTATAAACTTCGAAAATGTGATGAAAAAATTACTAAACGCTGGCAATCCCTACGAAACCATTTTCATCCAGTTATTTCTTTATAAGAAATTTAATACATTTTTAAGCATTTCTTATGATGAACATCTCTGGATAGTTGCTTTAGCAATTATAGGAATGTTGGAATAAAGCAGAATATTTTATATAAAATGGCGTTTTCAAAAAGCTAACAATTTTTGTTCATTTTGGTTTTTGAATAAAGAAATACTAATTTTTGTTTTCAACAACCAAACGTAGTAGCCCTATGCGGACTTTATTTATCTTTCATTAAAAAAAAAGACGCCTTGAAATCGGATCTTAATTGTCATGTGAAAATCAATTTGCTCATAGGCACTGTCGTTGCCCCAGTGTGGAGGCGTACGGTGAAAATTGTAAAAGGCGTCAGGTTAGACTTTTTGTCAGCGTGTCGGCGATGCGCTTGTCCAGTGTGAACCAAAGCATTGCTCAACACAGTTCCTATCCTGAGGCAAACGCGAACGCCCGCCCGCATTTAGTTTTGCGTTCGAGCATGCATGGACCTTTAATGTACAAGGTACTATTTTCAGAGTAGGTTGCCGAAAATTGTACTGTTACACTGATTCGGCGTGAATATTGCATGCAATAATGTGGGGGCGAATTTATTATTAGATATTAGATTGTTTACAGTTTAAGTTTACTTAAAGTCTGCATTTTATGATATTATTCACCCCAACCACTTACACCCACCCAACCTTTTGGGAATTCACCCAGTCACTTGGGTAGGGGCCCTAGTTTTCGTATATGTTGTGTTCGCCCCTGAATGAAGTTTCATGTAAAAATTATTTCTTTTAATTTTTACATGAAACATAGAATTTTTTCGAAAAAAGCGGACTGTACCGCGAGTCCTTATAGTACTCTTTAGAGTATGTATACAAGAAATCAGACAAAATGTCTACACCGTTTGGCCTGAATCTGACTTTTGCGATTTACACTCGATTTCCAGAGCCTTTAAAGATACTTCACATACTTCAGGATATTTCACGTACTTCAAGATACTTCAAGATATTTCAAGATACTTCAGAATATTTTAATGCACTTCAGGATAATTCACATACTTCAAAATATTTCAACAGACTTCCGGATATTTCAAGATATTTTAAGGTGATTCAGGGTATTTCACATACATCGAAATATTTCAAGAGATTTCAGGATATTTCAAAATATTTCACATACTTCGAGATGATCCAGAATATTTTATAATACTTCATATTTTAAGGTATTTTAAGATATTGCAAGGTATTTCAGTAAATTTGAAGTGACTTCCGGAAACTTTACATCTTGAGATTTCAAACTCTTATTTTTAATCGTTTTAAATCATTTTTTGAAATAAAATATTTGATTATTTCGCAAAATTTCGCCAGTTTACAAAATTTCCGATTATACCGCAGTTTTTTTTAAGTTTTCCGATCAAATTTGAACCCTGAGATTAAATCGCTTCTTTAAATTTTATTTTTACGCATTATTACATCACCATCCCAGGTGGAAAATTCAGTAGTCCGCCGGAGTTCACCACCGGCGCAGTACTGGCCCAGTAATGGTCACCAGTATGGATAATCGGCGGTTCGCCCAGTACTGGCGCGGAAACAATTTTTTTTCTGTTTTTTTTTTTTTAAGGAAAAAAATTCTAAGTTCCATCTTTATGATAAATCATAAATGTTTAGAAAAAAATTACATTTGATGTAATTCTTAATCGCTATAAAATAGTCTAAGACACCTAAAAAGCAAATCGTTACACGAAAGTTTAAAAAAATTTGCTATTAAAAAAATGGTCGTAGTACGCGATAAAATTTCTAAGTTCCGTCGATACAAGTTTTAAATGCTTTTTAAAAATGACATATATAAAATGACATTATCAAAAGTTGCAAAATGGTGTACAACACGGAAAAAAATATTGCACGAAGAAAAATTGTAATCGATTTAAATTATTTTATTTATATTCCCGTTAAGAGTTAATTTATTGTACATCCATATGATATCTTGTAATAATGAAAAAATTTACAAGAAAAAGGAGTTAAAAAATTGTTATTTGAACTTTTTTGAGCTGTGGCTTATGATGATGGTTTTTTCATTCACTTTCAATTCTGTAGTTATAGAGTAATGGTTAAGACTAGCGACCGCTAGGCGATAGATTCAGGTATAGAAATAGGTACGAAACCTCGTAGTAATAATTTGTAAGCAGGACCATTAACATTCATAGGCAAAATACTCGCAATCAAGAGTTGTTTATTTTTGATGTGTAAACATCTTAGACCTTGATATGGGGAGTCACGCCTGATTCAAATGAAACCATGGCTGGAAAGTGTAGCCTCTTGACACACGCGTTGTATCTTATGACACAGACCGGAGGAGGCTTGCAGAAAGCAGCCCTTCAGTCAGTCTCTCTCTCTCTCTCTCTCTTAAATATTGAAACAAAAAATTTTGTATTCAAAAATTTTCGAATTGCATGCTTAAAAAATAGAGTATGTTAGAATGATACAATATTTGAATAGAATTTGAAA
Source organism: Andricus quercusramuli (assembly GCA_932178445.1). Taxonomy (NCBI): domain Eukaryota; kingdom Metazoa; phylum Arthropoda; class Insecta; order Hymenoptera; family Cynipidae; genus Andricus; species Andricus quercusramuli. The sequence goes on from CAKNXH010055641.1 coordinate 54,029, forward strand.
TAGAATAAAAGCATTTAATTATGAATACATTAATTTAAATTTCTTTGAAATATTGGAAAAAGATTTTGAGCTTTCAATCGGACGCATGCATTTCTTTAATTGCTAAGGCTTTCGAATTGAAATAGTTCAATTTTTAACGTAAAAATCTATAAATTATTTAATTATTAACAGATTCAGAATTGTCTCGCACTCTGGAAGAGCCTCGGCGGCCCATGCGGTGAACACTAGCCTAGCAAGGGAGTTGTTCATCTCCGGACAGTCGCGGGACCGGTACCTCTAGAGAAAAAGGTTCTCGAAGTACTTAAAGCTGTTGCTTTTGGTGGTTCGGAACCCACCTTAAACTGTAGGTCTCCCTCCCGCCACCAAGTAAGTGTATGGGGTGTGTGTAAGGTAATAGGGAAGAGATACAAGAAAAATGTAAACTATTAAAAAGTAGACAGTAATTTTATTACATACTAAATTCCAAATTTTGACAATTTTCTGTAATTCTAATTTCGACTCCTGGATGTTATCGATTTTTTTTCTAATGTACTTCTATGCTGGTCAAGTTTAGATGCTTAGGAAAATATGTGAATCAGAAGTTAAAAATATAACCTCATTAAATATCAAAATCGAAATTTTTTTAATTCGCTGCATTTCCAATTTTGACTCCTGGGTCCTGGCGACTTTTTTCCTATTACATATTGGTTACCGGAAAACAGGGGAGTTAAACAGGAATTTTCTCTTAGAAAATAATTAAATGAAATCCGCGAAAAATTAGGAAGAATTTTTTGACTGCACTTTTCCAATTGTTTAAATTTAAACATTAAAAATGTGTAAACATTCCGTTTTCAATGCTTATTCAAGCCAGTGGTAATTCCAGTGGTAATTTATAACCTTTAAAATTGAATAATTGTAGGTAAAAATCTAATAAGAAGACTAATTTCAAATTTGTAGCCTTTGTATTATGAATTGAACCATTTAAACCACTGAGTTTGTTAAAACTTTTTACATTCTCATCATAATGAGAAGGTATTGATTTTATGTGAAAAACGACTTTCGCGGATTTCATTAAATCTCGACGTTTAGAGACCCCCTGAGTCAAACAATTTATCTCTACGACTTTTTTTCAATAAAAAGAAAATTGTTAGAGTTATAGCATTTTCAAAATCACCCCAAAAAAAACGACATATACATTTTGAGCGAAACAAAGCACAATATGAAAAAAAGTCAAGAGACGAAAAACGTTACATTTTGAAAGCCCTACAAGAATGGAATGACAACTTTTCAAATTTCCTTGAAAAAATCGAAAAATCAAATTTTGATCGCACACAAAATAATGAACATTCTCATCATAATAAGAAGGTATTGATTTTATGTGAAAAATGACTTTCGCGGATTTCATTAAATCTTGACGTTTTGAGGCCCTCTGAATGAGAAAAAGTACCATAGTTTTTACGTCGGTGTCTCTGTCTGTTGTCGTTGTCGTCGTCGTCTGCATACCGGATAACTTTTGAAAGACTGATCGGATTGGATTGTGCTTTCGCACACAGTTTCAGGGTCCAAAAAGAAAGATCGAGTTCGTTAACCAGCTATTTTCAGCCAAACAACGCACGATACGAAAAAATGTCAAGGAGAGAAAAATGTTTCTTTTTGCACGTTCTACAAGAGTATGATAACGATTTTCTGAATTTTCTTGCAAAATCGAAAATTCACATTTTTATTGCACAAAAAATAATGAAAAATCAAAAAATTTAATTTTACGATCAAACTATGCAAGATACGACAAATCTAAACAAGGAAAAAAAACGACAGACAGACAGACACCGACTTAAAAACTATTTTTTCTCATTCAGGGGGCCTCAAAACGTCGACATTTGATGGAATCCACGAAAGTAATTTTTCACATAAAATCAATACCTTCTCATTATGATGAGAATGCAATAATTCATTATTTTTTGTACGATTTAAGTCGTAAGGGTAAATTGTTTAAATTTCTGAGTACTATGAATAGTAGGGTGGTCCAAACATGCATTGGAAACATTTTTTTTTAAATTTTTATCAGGACAACCCCCAAATTTGTTCGAATCCACCCAAAAACAAATCCTTTTTTTTTTTTTTTTTTTTAAATTATATTTGGGGTGCCGCAAGCCCTATGAAGTTTAACATGTATTTCCCATGAGGAAAAAATACGTTTTTCTAAATCTTATCCAGAATCCTCAATATTATCTCAATCGAGTTGAAACTCAACATTTCTCTTCACAATTAGCCATAAAATACGAATAAAATATCACTTTTCAAATATCACCCCCATAAGTATGTTGTGTAGGGTCCCAAAGAAACCCCATAAGTGAAAAAATGGGTTTTGCAAGTTTTTGGCGCTAATTATAATTTTTTTGCGGTTTCTTTAATGCGAATTGTTTCTAATACATAAAATATTACTTTATACTGAAAATGATAATATGGGAGGATCTGAAAGAGAAGGTGAAAGGTTGTATGCAAAAGAAGGTATTTAGAAAGAAGAAGAAAGGAATGGTGAAGCCGTGGTGGGATAGGGAATGTAAAAAGATGAAGAGGAAGGTGAAGAAGAAGTACAAGAAGTGGAAAGAGGGTAATGCGAGAAGGGAGGAGTACGTAGAAATGAGGAAGGGGTTTAGATTGGTGTGTAAGAAGAAAGAACAGGAAAAGGAGAAAGATCTGGAAGAGGTTAGCAAATTTTAAGACAGAGGGGGACGTCTGGAAGATAATAAATAGGTTTAGGAAGCGTAGGGTGGGGGTTAGCGAGAAGATAGGGAGTGAGGAGTGGAGAGAGTTTTTCAAAGAATCATTCCAGGGCTCGGATGCAAGGAAGACGGATGGGGGAAGTAGAAGAACTGGGGAGGCAGAGATGGAGGAGTTGAATGACGAGGAGATAGAGAAGCAGATAAGGAAGTTGAAAAGGTCAAAAGCAGCAGGGCTGGATGGGGTAGAAAACGAAGCATGGCTGTTTAGTACACAAGAGGTTAGGGAGAGGCTGAAGGAGGTAGTGAAGAAAGTATGGAGGGGCGAGGGATTCCCAGGAGGGTGGAGAGAAGGGTTAATAGTGCCACTGTATAAGAAAGGGGATAGAGATAGACAGGAAAATTATAGAGGGATTACGCTAATGAATACTGCGTATAAGGTATACGCGATGGTGGTGGCAGAGAGACTGCGGAAGGATGTCGAGGGGAAAGGAATATTGCCGGAGATGCAGGCGGGATTTAGGGCGGGTAGGAGTACTATCGACAATATCTACGTGCTGCAGCACGTGGTGGATAGAGAATTAGCGAAGAAGGGGACGAGAGTGTACGCGTTTTTTGTGGATCTCAAAGGCGCGTTTCCATCGGTGGATAGGGGGAGGTTGTGGGAGGCAATGGAGGATAGGGGAGTAGAGAGAGGCCTAATTGAAAGGGTAAGGGAGATATATGAAGAGAACAAAGACAAGGTAAGAGGAGAGGAGGGGATTTCGGAGGGATTCTGGATGGATAGGGGTCTAAGGCAAGGTTGTCCACTTAGCCCAACGCTTTTTGCGATTTTAATTGCGGATATGGAAAGTAAGCTGGAGGCCGGGGTGGTAGGAGGAGTCAGGATAGGAGAGGTTAGAATTTGGTCACTAGCGTATGCAGATGACATAGTGTTGCTGGCAACCAGCGAGGAGGCCTTAAAGGAGATGATGAAGAGGTTCAGAAGATACCTGGATGAAAAGGGTTTAGAGCTGAATGCGGAAAAGTCCAAGGTTATGGTGTTCAGAAAAGGAGGGGGAAGGGATAAGGGAAGGGAGTGGAAGTGGAAGGGAAAGGAGGTACAGGAGGTGAAAGAGTTTGTGTACCTGGGCTTCGTGTTTCGAAGGAATGGGGGAGTGGATGGTCACATAAAAGAGAGAGTAAGGAGGGCAAATGTGGTGATGAGGCAGGTGTGGGGGTTGGGAAAGAAGTTATTCGCAGATGATTTTGGAAGGAGAATGAAATTGTTTGATTCACTAGTGATGAGTGTGCTATTGTATGGGGTAGAGGTGTGGGGGTGGAAGGAAAATGAAAGGTAAATAGAACGCAGGAGAGGTATGTAAAGTGGACCCTGGGGTTGGCAAGGAACACGCCTAATTATATTGTCAGGAGGGAGACGGGGAGAACGAGCGTAGGGATTCTAGCTGGGAGCAGGGCGTGTAAATATGAGGAGACATTTTTGGAAGAGGGGGGAAGTAGGCTGGTTAGGGAGTGTTGGTGGGAGAAGGAGAACAGGGGAGGGGTTGGGAAGATGGAGGCGGAGAGGGAACGGTATTTTAGAATGAATGGACTGCAGATGGATGAAGTGAGAAGGATGCACGAGGAAGGAAGGAAGGTTTACGACTTGGTTAAGCAAAACAGCATGGAGAGAGAGAAGACAGAAGGGGAAGAGAGAATAAGAGAGTCAAGATTTAACGGGAACTATGTGTGGATTATGCCAAGGGCAAGAGCGCAATATTTGTGTGTGAAAGGAGAGAAAGGAAGTCAGGAACTTATAGCGAGGATGAGGTGTGGGTGTATGAAGGGTTTCAATAGGTTCTGGCTCTCTCGGGAGAAGAGGATGTGTGAACTGTGCGGAAAGGGGGATGCAAGAGTGGAGCACTGGTTGGAGGAGTGCGGGGAGGTGGAAAGAGGTGAGATAAGCATGGAGGCATTGTTGCATGAAAAGGGGGAAAAAAGGGCAGTAGCATGGGTGAAGGGAGTGTTGAGTAAGATGGAGATGAAGAGAAGGAAGGAGGAAGAGGAGTGGAGAAGGAAAGATTGTAAATAGGAGAGAAAACAGATATAAGTAAGATGTATGTATTGTAAATAGTAGATAAGTAATAGGTATTAGCTGCGAAAACAGAGGTTGGCAAGCGAGTCAATGCGAAAAAGTAGGGACATGCGAGCGAGGCGAGGCGAAGCGAGAAAGGCAAGGCGATGCGAGCGTGCGGCTTAGAGATAAGGAATGGATGGATGTTAGTTTTTAAGGGTTAGTTTTAAGAAAATTCTGTAAAAATGGATGTGTAAGCAAGTCAATTTTTTAAGGCCAGCAGGCTGAAAAATAAACGTTTATCTATCTACTGGAAATGATACATTTTCATTAATTTCTTAAACAAATTATTATTGTTTTTAGCAACTTTCTCATAGAATGGAGTTAGAAAGACGCGGTTTTTTCAAAAAATTTCCATTTGTTGTCCAATTTTCAAATAGAGGGAAGTGATAGTTCATCAATATCAGCAATAGTTATTGTTTAAACAATTTATTATAATTATTATTAATATTATATTTGAATAATGCTAGGAAGATGCGTTTTTTTTTTAATTTCTGGCTTTTTGTCCAATTTTCATTTGAAGTGAAGTAATAATGAATTCAAGTTAACAAAATAATAGTTTAAACAATTTATTATAATTATTAATAATATTATATTTAAATAATGCTAAAAAGATGCATTTTTTTTAAATGTCTTGCTTTTTGTCCAATTTTCATTTGGAGTGAGTTGATAATGAATTCAAGTTCACAAAATAATTGTTTAAACTATTTATTATCAATGTTAATAATATTGTCTTTGCTTAATTGGTAGAATGTTGCGGTTTTTTCTAAAAATGTTCAACTGTTTGTTTATTTTTTATTATGTGTGACTTAAAAATTAATTAGATTTAGCAAAAATAATTGTTTAAACAAATTATTATTATTTATGACTATCTTCATCTATATCGATTGCGCCTGATATTTGCGGTTTTTCGGGGATTTTTACCTTTCTGTCCTTTTTTCACTTGGTGAGGTAATAATTAATTAAAGTTAACAGAAAAGTTGTTTAAAAAATTTAATATTGATTTCTGCCTCTTGTGTAAAATAGCTTTTTTCCTTAAAATTAATTTTTTTCTAAGCATTGGGAAAAGAGCAAAAATAATTCACTTAAAACAACAATACCATTCGAAAAATCATTTTTGTTCTGGTTTGAATTATTATTCGTTCATAAATAAAAAGGCGATGCAAAGTGAAAGATTTTAGAAAAAACCGCCACTATATAGCATTTATATAAAAAAAGATAGTGATAAACAATATTAAATTGTTTAAACAACTTTTTTGTTAACTTTAATTATTACCTCACTAAGTGAAAAAAGGACAGAAAGGTAAAAATTGCCGAAAAACTGCACTATCAGGCGGAATTGATATAAATGAAGATAGTCATTAGCAACAATAATTTGTTTAAACAATTATTTTTGCTAAATCTAATTAATTACCAAGTCAAACCTAATAAAAAAAAGACAAACAGTTGGAAAGGGTCTAGCCGGATAAGATAGTAAAATCTGCCTTGTGGGGAACCTCTATAACTAAATACAACCTGATATTCGGCATGTATAGAAACCCCCTTTCCTAGATTTTTAGACCCCTAGATCCCCATGGGGCAACATGGGACACCATTGAGTGCTGGCGAGTTTTTTTGCAATATCTTGGTCAATTTTTGAGCTAGGAAAAATGAAAAAAAAGCAAATTGTAGGGTTCTTCAAGCCCTATAAACCTATGAAGGCGAAAAAATTTTGGCGGGAAATTCAAATTTTTACTGCCGTTTGAAAACTTCAAAAAATGTTATATCGGAAACAAAGACCGACTCCTCGCTAAAAAAAAATTATGTTATGTATTTTTGGCTCAAAAATTTCTGTAATTTTTTTCAGATTTTTGAAAGTGGTGGAACGACCTCAAAAAAAATAAAAACCACTAAAAACCGCGTTTTTCGCCTCTAGCTCTTTCTACATAATTCCTACGATGAAAACAATCACACCATCGTATTCTACGTAAAAAAATACAACGAAAACGTGTATTAATTTTTTGAAAATAATTTTTGGCAGCCCTTCAAAAATTCAGCAAATAAAAACGCTGAGCCCGGCTCACATGCAGTGCAGACATTCCAGATTTTTACTTCTTCCAATTGCAAGGGAAACCCAACGTAGAATACAATGGCGCAATCAGTTTCATCATAAAAATTATCCAGAAAGCGTCAGAAGCGAAAAACTACCGAAAAGTTCGGTTTTTGGATACTTAACGCTTCATAGAAAAATATTACGATGAATCCGATAGCGCCATCCAATTCTACTAGAAAAAATATATCAAGAATTATGTATTTCTTTTGCTATAGTAATTTTAATAGACCTTCACAAATTAAGCAAGTAAGATCATTCGGCCCGACTCACAGTGACAATAAATAAAACGATGAGCCTCCCGCTCAGTCACCTGGCCCACAGGGGTGTATGGCTATTTGTTAGAGCTCTGTAACACAGTTCATACATTTAGATTTCCTTATTGCAAAAATGACGTTAAAAATCATCAGTCATTAAGGTCTGCCAAAATTTATTTCCAAAAAAATAATACACGTTTTTGATGTATTTTTGTACGTGTAAATACGATGGCGCGGTTGGTTTCATCATAGGAATTATGTAGAAAGAGCTAGAGGCGAAAGACCACTCAAAAACACCGTTTTTCGTCTCTAGTTCCTTCTAAATAGATCCTACGATAAAACCGATTGCGCCATTATACTATACGTAAAAAAGACATCGAAAACGTGTATTACATTTTTGAAAATAATTTTTGTGAAATGACAATAATTTTTAATATTGTGATCCGAGCCGATCGTTTATGCAAAAATTCAGCAAATAAAAACGATCAGCTCGGCCAGTATTGAAAATAATTTGAAAGATTTCAACTTAATTCAAGATACTTCATGATATTTCAAGGTATACTATGATATATCAAGGTACTTCATGATATTTCAAGATACTCCAGGATAATTCCATGTACTTCAGGATATTTTATATACGTCAAGCTACTTCGCATACTTCAAGATATTTCAAAGTACTTCAGAATAATTCACATACTTCACAATATTTAAAATACTTCCAGATATTTCAAGGTACTTTAGGATATTTCAAAAAACTTCAAGATATTTTAAGATACTTCAGGATATTTCACGTACTTCAAGATACTTCAGGATAATTCAACATAAGTGTACACAATAATTCACGAGTTGTCAACCCCTCGGCTAAAAGAAATATTTTTTGTAAATATATGAAAGGAGTAATCATGGGGTTTTTATCAAATTTATTTTCCTTTAGATGAGATGTCCTCGAATTTTCTTACTTTTTGTTCTCTAAAGTTTAAAAATGTGTATTATATTAAATGTTATTTGAATTCTTAGAATACATTGAAGCTTTCACCATTTTTGCAATATTTTCATTTAAAAAAATGACAAAATGCCTTCATCCTCGCTTATTTGGTATAGAAATCTGTTCGCTTTCGTATCATACGCGAAACAATTAGATTTTCCTCTCTCTGATTCTCGATTAAACAATAAAAAGAAGATAAAGTAGAATAAAGTGAATTTTTCGATAAATCCCATAAAATAAAACTAATTAAACTCTGATTAAAAATATTTCCAAAGATAAAGAAAATCTTTGAAAATTACTAATTTTAATGAATTATACATTTATTCCAAACACGATCAATTTAACTTTGAAGTATTTTTTAATTCCCAGGAATGTCTATATACTTTGAATTCTTAAAAAATAGATTGACTTTCAATTTTACGGGCGCCCATATCTTAACTATTCTTCAATGAAAGGATTGGTCCTCGTCTTAAAATATTTCTTTCTAAAAATTTAATCTTATCATATTGGCATATTTTCAAATAAGGTAAACGTCCCAATAATCGTGACCATAAGAGATTTCATTGACTCAAATATTTAGAAAATTGTTTTGGAAAGATTATTTAAAAAATGATTGGTACTGATTGAAGCATTAAGCATCCTAGAATATTACAAAAATTGTTCTTACATTATATTTAATATTACTTTTTATTTATAAACAATTAAAAGTCAAAAAGCACCGATGTCCCAGTTATCGTGATTTCCAAATCTGCCATGTACTAGTAATCGTGATTCGTTGTCTTAATCTCCGTGAAAAAGATCAAGTTTACTTGAAATCCGTTTTTAGCGATTTGGAGGTGTATTTTAAGTGTATTTTTGTATTTTAACTATACTTTAATGAAATGCAAAATGTATTGTTAGTTTTAAATTTATTGAGACCTCCACAATGACGAAATTTCATAAAAAATAGTCTGACTAAAAAAATCATGTGTATTTGGAGGTTATGTTCTGTTTATGTTGTCAAAATATTAAAAATATTAATAATTATATATCTATTACACATTTCTCTTTATATTATGCAGTGTAGATTAATGTTAGCTAATGAAAAACTACACAATAAATATTAACTTCACTGAAAAATGATAATAAACTAAAAAATTGGTGGTGAAATCACTAGTCATGCCAATATTTGACATCACCTTTTTTCAGTTTTGAGCACTAATTTATATTACGATTACTGCTCACAGTAACACATGGTGGTCAGGAAGCAAAAAAAAGTCTGCTTGAAACACCTAAGAAAAGTGAATGTGGCATGCTCTTTCGGGTACCTAAGGAGTGCTCAAAAATCATTGAGACAAAATCTGAACAGATCCTTTTCGCGAGAAAATCACTTTTTTGTTCAGTCAAAAGTACCAATAATCGGTTTTTTGAGAATATCTCCTCAGGGATGTATTTTATCACAAAAGTTATTCTTGTATGATTTGTAGAAAATTAAATTACCTTTCGAACGAGCCCTATAACTTTAAAAAATATTCATTGGTTGCCGAGATGGAGCGCATATCAGTATGCCATAAATACCGAAAATTGATTTTCGGGAATATCTCCGAAAGAATGTATCTTATCAATAAAGTACTTCACACATGATTTGTAGAAAATTTTAATTACATCCAAAATTAGCCCTATAACGTTTTTTTGTTTGAGGACTTAATTACCTTCAAAATGAGCCCTTGAACATTTAAAAATGTGTAGTAGCTACCGAGATAGAGCATTTGACGTGGACCCTTTTTGATCATTTGTCGCGAAAGTCGTTGAAAATCAGTTTTTCAGAAATTTCTCAAGGATAGAAATTTTTCAGATTTTGTTTCGACTTTTTTTTAGCATGTTAAGACATGAGAAATTTTTGAAAAACTGATTTTCAACGATTTTCGTGAAAAATGATCAAAAAGGGTCCAAGTTGAGACGCTCTATCTCGGTGGCTATTGACCATTTTTGAACGTTTAAGGGCTCATTTTGAAGGCAATTGAATCCTCTACAAACAACGATAATCATATTATGGATAAAATACGTTACTTAGGAGGTATTTCGGAAAAACCGATTCTTTTACTAATTGACATCACTAATATGCACGCTATCTCAGTAACCAATCAATATTTTTAAAAGTTATATGGCTCATTTTAAAGGTAATCAAATTTTCTACAAATCATGCGTAAAGTACTTTATTGATCAGATACATCCTTTAGGAGATATTCCCGAAAATAAATTTTCGGTATTTATGGCCTAATGATATGCGCTCTATCTCGGCAAACAATGAATATTTTTTTAAGTTATAGGGCTCGTTCGAAAGGTAATTTAATTCTCTACAAATCATAAGACAACAACTTTTGTGATAAAATACATCCCTGAGGAGATATTATCAAAAACCGATTATTGGTACTTCTGACTGAACACAAAAGTGATTTTCTCGCGAAAAGGATCTGTTCAGATTTTGTCTCAATGATTTTTTAATACTCCTAGGTACCCGAAAGAGAGTGCAACATTCACTTTTCTTAGGTGTTTCAAGCAGACTTTTTTTTCCTTCCCGACCACCGTGAACAAGTCAGTTCTCGGATTTCATTTTACGCTTTTTTGAAATTAATTAAATTATTATTTGCCAACGGCCATACCACGCTGGAAACACTAGTTCTCGTTAGAACACTGAAGTTAAGCAGCGTTGGGCGCGGTTAGTACTTGGATGGGTGACCGTTCGAGAATACTACTGTGTGCTGTTGGCGTCGTGGGTGTGGTGAGCCCACACTTGTAGTATTATTTGTAATGAAATATGGAAATAAAATTTGGACAGAGTCGTCCTAGTCTTCGTGACCGGTCACGATTACTCGAGCAACCATGCGTTTGCAACGTCCCTATAATCGTGACCGATATTTCTCGAACGAGAAGATGCTAAATGAAGATTTTACTTAATTTTATGAAACAAAGAATATTTTTCATAAAAAAAAATCATTTTCGTCCCGATCAAGTAATTTCTTGACGTATTAAAAGCTTAAGCAAAGAAACGCCTTTCCTAACCTAAATGTTAAGCTATTTTCCACGTTTCGTGATTCATCGCTACCGGCAATCCAAATTAATTTTTTTACTCATGTGCACTATTTGTATTAAAAAAACTGATTTGCGTTCCACAACAAGCGCTGTTCAAACTTACTTCAAAATATTTTACGATTGTATTTTTATGCGGAAAATACTTAATTCTTACTAATAAAAAGCACTAAGGAAGGCGGCTATGGTCATAAATTGTGATAATCACGAAAAAAGTTTTTTTGCAAACATTGTTTTTTTGCTTTTTTCATGATTATAATAATTTAGGACCAGAGCCGCCTTTCTTAGTGCTTCTAATTTATTATCCCAGATTTTCAACTCGATGTGGCTATTCGTGTGAAAATAAGTTGACAAATAAAAAAAGTGCCGGTAAGGTAGGAATCTGGTCACGTGACACACTCATCACATGGCCTTAAAACTGTGGAAATCCCTTTAAATTCTTTGAGATTCCGTGAAATCTTCAAAAACCATTAAAATCGTCCAGAGACAATTTACCGACTCCCGAATCTCTACGTACAAAAATAACTGAAGAATACGATGCCCGGAAAAACAGTCCACGAGGCGAAAGTCCAGACGCCATGTTTGTGAATAAGCATGGTAGGCGCGATAATCGAAAACAAACAACGGAAGTAAAATATAGTGCTAACGCGGAACAAAGATCCCATGATCAATTCAGGTGTTTCGTGTGTAAAAAACTTGGACATAAAAAATCTGAATTTCGTTTTAATAAAAATAATAAGCAATCAGCAAAGTGCGCGGAAGGTGTGTGTTTAAACGTGTCCGGTCATCGTTCCATCGATCTACGTAAAAATTGGTGTCTCAATAGTGGGGCGACGACCCATCTGTGCAACGACAAGAAAAGTTTGCGAAAAATTACCGATTCTAACCGCGGAGTGTTAAACCTGGCTAACAGCTCTACCTCAGAAATTTTGGGTAAAGGAACAGTGCAATTCACTACGAAGGTACACGGTGATTTAAAAAGTGTCTCGCTCGAGAATGCGTCGCACGCGCCTGATTTGAGAACCAATCTCTTATCGGTAGCAAAAATCACCGACCGCGGTTATAGTGTTTTGTTTGAAAAAAGCTTAGCGGAGGTCATCAACCCTAAGAGAAACATAGAACTTTACGCTAACCGAATCGGGGACTTGTACTGCGCACAAGAAATCGGAGAAAGCGCGTGTGCGGTTTCAAGTGCAAAAACGTGTAAAGCCACGCTCGAAATCTGGCATAGACGGTTCGGTCACGCGAATGTAAATGACGTGTCTGATGCTGTGCGAAAAGGTTTCGTCACAGCAGTTCAACTGATAGATGCGTTCACAAAAATACATTCTGATGTCTGTCTGAAGGGGAAGATGTCAAGAACCCCTTTTCCGAAACAGTCTAGTCGACAATCAAAAATGTTGCAAATAATTCACACTGACGTCTGGGGTCCGTCGAGAGTAACCTCACTTGGAGGGGCGAAATATTACATCGAATTCATCGATGATTACTTCAAGTGGTGTGAGGTTATGTTCCTCAAGTCGAAGGCGGACGCGTCAAAGGCAACAAGAGAATATATAGCCCGTGTGGAATGGCAAAAAGGTAAGGAAGTTCAGTCGATTCAGTCAGATAATGGACGGGAATACATCAACGGAGAATTCGACTCCTACCTGAAAAATCGAGGAATAGTCCGAAGATTGACAGTGCCACATAATCCTGAACAAAATGGCACTGCGGAGAGAAAAAACAGGACCCTTCTAGACACTGCCAGATGTTATTTGATAGAATCAAATCTCCCTAATTCGTTTTGGGCTGAAGCAATCAACACGGCTAATTATCTAAGAAATCGTTTACCAACTAAAAGCCTAAATGGAAAAACACCTTACGAATTATGGAAAGATGAAGTGCCAGATGTGTCAAATCTGAGAGTCTTTCGCAGCAAAGTTTACTATCTAGACAGGGGTCCTGAAAGAGGAAAGTTGGATCAACGGGGTCAAGAGGGAATCTTCTTAGGGTACTCCGATGAATCCAAGGCGTTCCGGATCTGGTCGAACAAAAAGAGAAAAGTGATTATAAGTCGTGACGTGGAAATCGCGGAAGATTTTAGTTTTAATCCGAAGACAGCGGCTGAAACTCAAATAAACTTTTCACCCCCAGATCAGAAACCAGAGGAAGATCGTCGCTTTGTTGACATTGAACACAATTTGTCACCAGAAGAAGAAATCGAACAGGACCAGGATCAACAAGAAGACTTCCGAGGTTTGGATCATCAGGACATTAAACAGCCAGAACCGGAAGGTGAAGTCGAAAACGTTTCAACAGAAGAGGTACCCATCAACGAAACAAAAAGAAAACCAGGACGACCAAAAGGAAGCCGATACAAAACTGGTTTGGAAAAGAAGAACCCTCGAATCGGTACTAGAGCAGGATTACGCAGCAGTACTCTACTGGAAAGGAATCTACCTCCAGTTCCAGAAGAAGACGAAACGATTGGAGATGAAGAGTACACCTTCATGTCTGAAATATCCATAAAGAATGCAATGACAGGATCAGACGCTCAGGAATGGTGTAACGCTATTGCAGCGGAGATGAAGTCCATCATCAAAAATGAGTCATGGATTCTGATAGATCGTCCGAGGCAAGGGAAGTTCATCGGCAGTCGTATGATTCTCCGAAACAAGCACTACCCGGATGGTACAATCGAGAGGAGGAAGGCTCGCCTGATAGCTCAAGGGTTCAGTCAACAACCAGGTATACACTTTAATGAACCATTTGCTCCAGTCACTCGATTCAGCACAATTCGTTTAATGGCATCACTTGCAGCCCAAAACAACTTGGTGATTAGACCATTTGACATAGCATCCGCTTATCTTAATGGAGATTCGGAGGAGGAAGTAATCATGGAGGCTCCTAAATTCTTCGAAAGGTTCCTGAAAAATATCATCGATCAAGAGAGAAATAGTGAAATTGGAAACAAGGCCAAGAAGATGCTCCAAGATTTTAAAAAGGGTAATAAAGTGTGCCTCCTGAAGAAGTCTATCTATGGACTTAGACAAGCAGGGAGGAGTTAGTACACTAAGCTGGACAAAGTTCTCAGACGAATCGGTGTCACCCCATCAAAGTCGGATCCATGCCTTTTTCAATCTGGAGCAGGGGAAGACATAATCATGATTGCTGTATATGTAGATGACATCCTCGTCGCATCTCGAGATGAAAAGGCAATCGATGAATTAAAAAGAAAATTGTCAGCTGATTTTGAAGTCAAGGATTTAAGCCGAGCAAGCTACTCTTTGGGAGTGGAGTTTAAACAATCTGATGGTGAAGTATCAATGGGCCAGCAAGGATACATACAGGAACTTCTACAGAGGTTTGACATGAGCGAATGTAAACCAGTTGCCACTCCAGTCGACTCAGCGACAAAGCTCAAGAGAAATGAAAATCCCAGCGAAGAAGAACTCAAGCTCCCATACTCTGCGCTCGTCAGAGCCCTCACTTATTTATCAGTGACGACTCGCCCTGACATCGCCTATTCAGTTAGCAGATTAGGGCAGCTTAACGACTGCTACGAAACAGAACACTGAAAAGCGGCGAAACGCGTGTTGCGTTACCTAAAGGGAACCGTCGACATAGGGATCGTCTATAGAAAGAAACCAGGACCTATCCAAGGATTTGTGGACGCAGACTGGGGAGGCTGCATCGAGGATCGCCAGTCTCAATCAGGATACATGTTTCTACTCGGCGGAGGACCTATCTCCTGGGACTCAAGAAAACAGAGGATTGTAGCATTGTCTACGACAGAGGCCGAATATATGACCATGGCCGAATCTGTCAAGGAGGCCATATATCTTCAACGACTAGTTAAGGAACTCGGTTTCGGCAGCTACGGTGATCTCACAATCCTTTGTGACAACAGGAGTTGTCTGGCTTTGTCCGAAAATCCAACGTTTCACGCGAGATCAAAACACATAGACATTCGAAACCACTTTACTGGGGATGTGTTAAGTAAGAATCTATGCTCAGTGAAACACGTTTCAAGTGAAGATCAAGTGGCTGATTTTCTCACAAAAGGACTCCTTAGAATTAAACATGAGTATTCTGTGACTTCGGCTGGACTGCAAAGATTAAAAATGTAATTCTTTTCATTTTATAATTAGATGATTTATCTGGGGTACCACTTGACTCGAGGGGAAGTGTTAGAATTGATATTTGATATAATTTGAAGTGTTCGAGTCAAGGTCCCATTTCATGAGCGCTTGCGCTAAGACCACCCTTTGTTCTCTAACGTTAGTACAAGCTCAGCCACCGCCGTGACGGTATCTCGCTCTCTTATGTGTAAATTCATCATCTGGATTATAATAAAGTTAATCACCGTTTAAGTGATTGTTTCACTGCCTTTAACCTCCCCCGGTTATTCTAACCATGAATATATTGTTATACTTTTTTAACCCCATAGTTCTTAAACCATAACTTATTTAAAAGCATATAATAGTTTGGAAGCTTGTACATTTTATGAAGCTGTTTTTGGATTAAAGTTGAAGTACAAGGAGTTTAATGACACTTTTCTGCTTCTGAGTGAGGTTAGTATAACATTAGTGTATTTTTATTTATAAGTTAATGATTTAGTTATTATTTTCTACTAATATAAACATTAATTAATTAACATTAAATAATATTATTGTGAATTATGGATTTTGTTATAATTTTTGTTATCAAATCCCATTGCTGATGTAAAATGCGGTAGAAGGCTTTTGAGATTCTGGGGTTAGCAATAAATTTTAGAATACAAGAGCGAACTGGCCGCAGAATTAAATAATTCGTGTAATACAAGATGATAGCATCAAACCGTTACAAGATTGCATTCTTTTTTGCCACTTTAATGTAAATCCCTGGTATGTCTACAAGGATCTATAAAAAATTATATTTTTCTACGAAAAATTACGAAAAGATACGACTACAAAAACTTTACGAAAGTTAAGATTTTTCTTAATGCGAAAAAGCTACTCCATGTTTGGAATACATTCATGTAAGTTTGCAAATTTGTGCAGGAATAAACGTAGAAACTATTTTAATGAGGATTTAAATGAAAAATAGCTTTTCATGTTTTCATCCTACTTCTTTTTAGTACATTTTTTATTGCAGGTAGGTCGCTCTTTGAATCTAAAGTTTAAGGCTGAGTCTATTTGTTCCGAAAAATTGGGTGAGTTGGAAAAGAGGATGGGCTAGTCGTCCCGAAAATCCGGGACGACTAGCCATGCTTATGAACAATATTGGACTAGTCATCTCGAATTTCGGGACGAGACACTTCGTAAATTTAATCCTAACCTCAAAATCTCAATAAGCTGCTATAGCATTTTACATCAGCAATGGAATTTGATAACAAGGATTATAAGAAATTCCATGCTTCACAGGAATATTACTTAATGTTAATGTTCATATTATTAGCGAATAATAATTAAAACATTAACTTATAACTAAAAACCAACCCTATCCGACTACTGAGAAAAGTAGTTGTCGCTTACAAGTTCCACTTCACGGGTGAACTAATCCGTCGGGCGGCGCGTCGATCGTCCTGTTCCAGAAAAGCATTGGTCTTATGGAAAAGTCAATAATTAATATTAAATAAAAACATTCCCGATCATTTCAGT
>CAKNXH010055642.1:1111-35667 GCA_932178445.1 Andricus quercusramuli
GGGGGGGGGGATTGTACAGACCTCACTACTTTGACGAAAGAAAAAGTTTGGGTAGACCAGACAAGTCGTCTTTCTTGTTTTTGAAGCTTTTGCATTTATATCCAGGCATCGAATTACCAAATTACGACGCATTTTCTTCATAACCTACAAAAACACCGAAAATGCAGGTATTTCAAAGTGGGAATCCGTTTAACCAGGGCACTCGAATGTATACCTGGTGATGGTCGATGTTTCTTTGTCTCTCCATAGAAATAGTATAAGCGATGCCTGGATATAAATGCAAAAGCTTAAAAAATAAGAAAGACGACTTGTGTGGTCTAACCAAACTTTTTCTTTCGTCAAAGTAGTGAGGTCTCCGTACAATCCCCCCCCACAAAAAATTTAGTCAAGCGGACGGAAATAGACCATTTCTATGTACTTTCAACCGCTAAATGTTTATTCTCTGGCAGAGTTTCTGAACAAGCTTGTATAAAATTCGATAACGTGTTTTCTATCACCAAAAAATCAACAAGAAAACAAATTTTTTGAGGTTAAGAAGTGCACAACAGCTAATTTTGGAATTCTGAGTTCGGTTTCGGATTCAGCGACACGAAATCCACAGGATGTGACTACTCCGGTTTGGCGAAACATCAAATTTTTTTCGGCAGGGTTTTACGGTATTGTTCTCTGTGCCGCCCCTCCCCCACCGCAAAGTATTGGGCCTAGCGGACCAAAAAAGACCATTTCTATGTATTTTTCACCGCTGAATCCGAATTTGTGATCGAAATTAAAAAAAAAACATGGTTTTTCTTACATCTTTTTGAATGCAAAAATAGCCAAAAAAACGATGTTTCTTGAGGTTAGGAAAAAATCTGAGGGTGATGGCGGAATTCTGACCTTGGATTCGGATTCAGCTACCCAAAATCCATAGGATGTGACTACTCTTGTCCGTCGGACAACCTACTTTTTTGTGGGGCTGTGTGATATTTAAAATATTTCAGAAGATTCTTGTTTCAAGTGTTGCCAACATTATCTTTGAACTTTCTACTTTAATCCTCCCCTTCTTCTAAAAAAATATGCGTGAAGATATATTTTTAAGTTTCTTTGGTAGCCAAAAGCTACAAATATAAAAACGTACAGTTTTGAATGTCGTACTTTTTTCCCTACCCGACTTTTCCCCGTACCCCAGCCGACAATTACCCCATACCCTAACAGACTTTACTTCGTACCCTAGCCGATATTACCCCGTACCTTAGCCTATTTTACCCCGTACCCTACCCGACGTTACCACGTACCCTAACCGACATTACCCCATACCCCAGCCGACTTTACCCCGTACCTTAACCCACTTTATTCTGCACCCTAGTCACAGCACCCCGAATGAAACCAGGGAACAGAAGAAGATGCGACGGAAAAGTCCAACAGTCTCATAGCCAGGTCCTTCTGAAGTAACCTGAAAGCGGCCACAGTCGCCACGGGGTTTCCAAAAACCAAACTGGATGACGACTAAGTCAAGGCAGTTGAAGCGGCATTAGAGAAGAAAATCGATGTGGTGTAAACTGGATAAGTCACCCCAAGATTTGAAGATTGCCGCTTCCAAAATGATGCTTTCGTCGTCATCTGTTCGGACGAAGTGTCCAGTAAAGCTGCTGGCTTGGATTCCTGATGGAAGGTTGTCGATGTCACGGCGGGTATTCAAGCTGCCTAACTTGTAATAACTGTAGAGCTAGAAGTGATCGAGAGTCTCAAGAAGATCGACTGCAGGCCTCACTATTGGTCGAAGAAGAAGAGATGACTGGAAGATCAAATGGACACTAGATGAGCCCCTTCCAGTCTGGATTTTATCTAGATAAGCCTTCACCACGCTAAAAGAACGCCTGCTATCTTAAGGAGATTTTCGATAGCGGAACAAACGGCTTTTGCCTTAATGCAAGAACCTTGGACTTACAACGCGAAAGTTAAAAGCATAGGTAAAAAGAGCGGATCAGTCATTTAGGATAGTTTCATAGTTTCAACACCTAGGGCAGCACTTTATGTCAAAGGCGATATAAATTTATTGGATTACTAAGGTTATTTTCTCCCTCCCTAGGGGTCGCGGGAGCTTGTAGCTAGTGGGAGGGCTTACGGGGCTCATTGACCACAGATCTGGAATAGGTGAACCTGAGGGGCTATATCGCGAGGTGTGGCTACTCTAGGGAACTGACGGACTCTGGTCGGTGAGACTCAAACTAAGGAGCGGTCCTTCCAGGGGGTAATGGCAAAGCCCACTGGAATATCGAGAGCGCGAGTTCTCATGCTCCCAAGCTAAGATGTGATCGCCGTGTCAAGAGCTGAATGGTGCCGGGGTTAAGAAATCCTTTGACATCCCGGCCTGCCCCCCTCAGCAGAGGTGGGCAGGTAGGGGTCTCGAAGAAGGTGCCTTCACAGAGACTTTGGGACACCAGGTCGAATCCCATAGTATAGCTAGGCAAGCGGGGCTCTGTGGGGGGGGGGGGGGGGGGCTTATTTCTCTAGCTTCTCATGGGACAGAAATGTTACCCAATAAACCAAAAAAACAAAATACAAACGAAGAGGGATTCGCTTCGGGTCCCTCTCCCAAACCACCACCAAAAGTGGGAGGCTCCGTTGGGGGCAACCCACCAGAGGCGGTGCGAAATACCTCGGCGGTTCTAGCAGACGCATCTCTGTGGTGCAGACAGTTCTTACCCTAATCCAAGAACACTGGTTATACAGGGAAAGGATTTGTGGCTTATCAGAATGTGGCTCCATATATAAGTCGCACATCGCGTTCAAAGTTTCGAAAAATCGTCAAAAATTGAACACGTTTTGGGATTTTTTCTTAGTAAGTTATAGTAATCGAATTTCATTCAAAATCGGTATGTGACCTCTTCTAAGTATCATTTGACTAAAAAAAACATTCCCCTTCTCATCCCTCTCTCCTGTAAGGGTGTTGGGAGGGGCAAAAATCGTAAAAAGTAGCCATTTTATGGTCGTTATTTTCCTCGTGTAAAGTATGCTGGTGCGATCGGCTAATGCGTTAAAAGCGTTAAAATATATCACATATAGAAAAGTATTACGTAAATATACATCATCCGCAGTATGATGGGAAGGGAGGGGGGAGGTTAGCCTCAGCGAGGGTTGACCAATGGCCAAGCTGGGTGGGCGGCAGCCGGTTCTAAGAATTGGCCTTCCATAAACTACGTAGCGCGTTTTGAGTCATTTTTTGAGCCCCCCTCCCCCGTAGATTACCGTAGATTTTTCACTCCCATCTTTTTTGAAATTCTGTCTCAAAATCGTAGAAAGAGGGATATTTTGTTTTCATTGCAGAAAAAACCTTTCCGAATATAGAAAAATTATAGATTTTTCAGGTCGCTGAGTACAAATCCAAGGTCAAAATTAAAAAATTAAAAATGGCGAATCCAATATGGCGCCAAAATTGTAGAAAGAAACCGATTTGACTGATTTGAAATCCAAAGTCAAAATTCCAGAATTAAAAACAGCAGTCAAATCTGTTTTTTTGCACACTTTTGGTCCACCATTTTGAATTTTTCAATTTTGACCCCGGATTTGAAATCAGCGACCAGAATAACCCCCTTGTAGCAAATTTTAGTCAAATCGGTTTCCTTTTACAATTTTGGGCGCCATATTGGATCCGCCATTTTTAATTCTTTAATTTTGACCTTCAATTTGTAATCAGCGACCTGAAAAATCACCTTGTAGCAAATCTTAGTCAAATCGCTTTCGTTTTACAATTTTAGTCTGCCATTTTGGCGCCGCCATTTTAGATTTTGTCTTACAACGATTTACATGTCAGATTCAGATTGGGCATGCAAAAATCTATATAAAAACATGTATAGCACATAAAATGTAAGATCTAAGCGCTTTTGGTATTCAATAAACAATTTTTTTGCCAAAAATTCCATTTTCAACACCGATTTTCAAGGTCACAATTTTTTTTCTGACTTTCTCTATAATTTTTCTATATTCTGAAAGGTTTTTTCTTTAATTAAAGAAAAAATATCCCTCTAGGTCATTCCGATTCAAAGTTCTACGATTTTGAGACAGTATTTCAAAAAAGGTCCACTGTGCACCGTAATGACATCTGTACTTTAAGCTACGTAGCTAGGGTTAAAAGCCCGCCCATTCCCCCTCGTAGATTAGCGTAGTATTTTTCACTACTCCCCCCTTCCGTTCTAGTGGCTACGTAGTTTATGGACGAGCCCTTACCGCTGTGCGCAATGTGCCAAACAGACAAGTCGAGACGTGTCGAATTTTAGTGTTTTACTGTACATTTTAGTGTTGATTAGAGAAGGAGTTTGATTGACAATGCCGTTGAGGACGCTCGGTCAAAAATTTCATTGTCCTTTATTTGAACCGCCTGAAAGTCCCCAGGGTAGTGGATTGGAGAGTCTTCGATGAGGAGTCTCTTTTGGACCACAAACACATTGTGTTCCGATTAACCCTAGGAAAACTGGCGGTATCTAATATTAGAAACCCTATAAATGCAGTTGGGGACTTATATAAAGAGAAACTAGAAGGAAGGCTTGCGAAATTCCCCACAAGCTATGTTACCATTGATGAGTTGGAGCACGCCGCGGATTTTCTGCGAAGGGCTCTGAGAAAATCATATGAGAACAATTGCCCTACAAGCACTATCAAGTCTAGGAAGGGAGCAGAATGGTGGAACACCCACCTGGAGAGACACCGTAGACAGGCAAGAATGTTGTGCAATAGGTCAAATAGAATTAAATCGCCTTCGGACTGGGACATCTATAAGAATCAAAAAACAGTCCGGAAACAGCGAAGCTCCACAAGATCCTAGCGAAAAATGCGGAAGCTCGCCTCGGGCTCATAAGGCTCGATAATGGTGAGTTTGCCGAAGATGAAGAAGGAACACTGAATCACGTGATGGAAGTTCACTTCCCGGGTTTTCAGCGAATCCGAACCGACCAAGAGGAGGAAGACCGGGGCCAGGGGGTGGAGAGGGCCGACTGGAGTTTCGCCGCTAAGGTCGCTGATTATAAAAGGTAGAATGGGCCGTAGGGTTCTTTTGCCCCTTTAAATCACCAGGAGCGGATGGCATTTATCCAGCGCTTTTACAAAAAGGCATGGATTTAGTCTCCCTCCCCTGACGAAATTATTTAGGGCAAGTATAGCCCTTAAACACGTGCCATCGGCATGGAAGGATGGCAGAGTGGCCTTCATACCCAAACCTGGGAGGGAGGGTTACACTGCTGCCAAAGATTTCCGACCAATCAGCCTAACATCTTTTCTCCTGAAGACGCTAGAGAAGCTGGCCGAGAGATACATTAAGGATAAGATGCTCTTGGCCTCCTTGCTGCATAGACAGCCGCATGCTTTTCAGGCAGGCTGCTCGGTAGAAACTGCGCTTCATGCTGTTGTAGCAAAATTGAAGCAGCAGTTGGAACAAAAGGGGTATGCTGTGGGAGCTTTCTTGAATATAGAGGTTGCCTTCAGCAATACTCCTCCAGAAGTCATCTGTCGAGAGGCTTTGAGATGTGGTGTGCCGGACCATCTAGTATGCTGGATAGGAAGCATGTTACGCCAAAGAAGAAGACTCGAAACCAGATGGGGTGAAGGCCTAGTAAGGGGGATAGCTCCGCGAGGTTGCCCACAGGGGGGTGTCATGTCGCCCCTCCTGTGGTGCATTGTAGTGGGCGACCTCCTTCGAAGGCTAAATAAAGAAGGGTACTATACCCAACGATATGCGGACGACTTTGTAATCCTAAAGGAACATTAGGAAGGTGTCCCCCTCCGATTTTCTTCGGTCTCACATATGTTGTAGTACTCGTAAAAGTAAGCGACACGTATTTTTTCTTACCTGCAAAAAATGGTTTTAAGGGGGTATAAACCACCCCCGAAAAGTGTGGTACCGAATACCCATTTAATTGTTTCACATATAGCAGCGGTATCTTTCACAATGAAACCAACTGGAAAAATTTCCTCCCAATGAAAGATGAAAAATGTTGTATTCTCAAATTTGTCGATAATTTTTTAGGGTGGTGAACTAACCCAAAATTTTTTTTTGATTACAGAAAAATTGCCCAAAAGGCATTGTTTCAACCAAAAAAATCTGAGAAAAATATGTTGCACGCGATAATAAAATAAAGTTTACGTATTTTTGCATTTTCACGATAAATCAATTTAGGAGGGGTAACTACCCTTAAGTGCATTTTATTATATTCCTGTTAAATAAAGGAAGTTTCGCGTACAAATCCGAGCAAAAAAATTATTTCACACAGAGTGTTGAAAAATTTAAATTTCTCAATTCAATCAAAAATTTACATGGGGGTAAACCACCCTAAAGGAATTTACGAGTATACTATAAAATTAACAAATGGGTGTAAATTCAAGCTGAAAAATCTGGCAAAAATATATGTTGCACGCGATAATATAATAAAGCTTACGTATTTTTGCATTTTGACGAGAAATAAATTTATAAGGGGTAACTACCCTTAAGTGCATTTTATTATATTTCTGCTAAATAAAGGAAGTTTCGGGTACAAAACCGAGCAAAAAAATTTCTTTACACAGAAGGTTGAAAAATGTAAATTTCTCAATTTAGTCAAAATTTTACATGGGGGTGAACTACCCCAAAGGAATTCACGAGTATAGAATAAAATTACCAAATGGCTGTGAATTGAACCTGAAAATCTGGCAAAAATATATGTTGCATGTGATAACAAAATAAAATTTAGCAGACTAACAATCATCATTAGACTTGTTTATTCATTGTACGTGGTACAGTAGTGATGCTCTTCGAAGAAATGTTCAAAACACAAAGATTTTTTGCACCACGAACATCTAACAACGGCTACATTTTCACATCCTTCAATTTCACATAATGTGTTGGAAAATGTTTTGAAGGAAAAGTCTACCGGATTCTCAAATTCTCCTGGTTTTTCTGCAACGTAACCACGTTTAAACCAGGAGTACTTAAAAAGACTGTGATACCTTGGTGAAGATAATTGATTACGTACTGAAGACTGTAACTTTATAATATTATTTCGTATGTGCAGATTTAAATCATAGTCTAACAGTATAACTGAATCTAAAAAATGTCGCACATAATTTTTCCATATGCGAAATACGTAGACGTCGAGGGGCTGAACTTTCCCAGTAGTGCCTTTTGGTATAATCATAGGAATTATATTCTTTCCAGCAGGTGCTGCTTGCCGTACAACTTCTGGGCAATGTCCAGTCCAAGAGTCTATGAGCAACACGCTTGTCAGCCCTAAATTCGGGAAAAAAAACATTTTCCAACCAGCTCTGAAAATGTTCTGTAAGCAAAATAATTTGTCAAATTTAATGACGCTGATAACTTTACTGTATGACTAAATATTATTAGAAATAGGCAAATTTACCAGACGTAAGTTTTCCAGATTTGGATGCAGCTACAAAGACATTCATAGGCTGCAAAATGGGTTCTTGCACAATGGGTCCAAATTTTCCACTTGGCTCTTTTAACACAAGATAAACTGGAGACAGAAGCTTTCCATCCGCAGAAATCGTGGGTTGAATAGTGTAGCTGTGAGTTGTAGAAGAAACAGATTGGACAACACATTCGACTTGTCGTATACCTTCAATTGCCAATGTTCTCCCAGAATGCATTTCTAACTGGAATCCACTTTGATCCGCGTTATAAGCATTCTCTCTCCCATATTGAGTGATGTACGGCTTCACTTCATTCACAAAATTCTCCGCATCTACTTTTAACTTTTCCTTATCTTCTAGTGTTTTTCTGGTGATAAATTTGTTGAATTTTCTAGAAGTTATTCGGTGAGTTCTTTTAAACCTCCACACCCACCAGTCAGATGCTTTAAATCGCGAATCATCAAAATCAAGCATTTTTTTAGCATGTAGACCCCACATCCGTAAGTCTGCATCGTGAACAATCATACCAGCATCAATTGCACTTTTAAAATTGTTCAATGTGTACTCCGCAATACGGTGCAACTTTTCCATATATGTACCTCCTTTAATTACTTGTCATGCCCATCGTCTCAATTGACGTACTGATGTTACTTTCCTGAACCGATTTTGAACAGCACTCAACTCACGATTACTTTTTCTTGCTCCGCTTCTCCAAAACTCCACTGCTCTTTGTTTATAATCGAAGCCAACATCTTTGTCATCTTTCGTACAAACAGCTTCATCTGTTCTGGAACCAAGTTCAGGAGTCCACTCTGCATAAGTGTCTTCCACAGCGGAAGCCTCCCAGTCTTTGTATGGTTCTGAAAAGTCTAAAGTATTTTCTTTTACAATCTCAACCCCATTGAACTCATTCATAGCTGTCCACTGTTTTTCAATTTGACGCAAAGATATTGACTTCTTAACGCGAGAACGATGAAAGGAAGACTGAACGATTAATCAAAATATCCAAACAGGCTTCTTCCTAAAAATAGAACTTTCCTCATGTACATTTCATTGTATTCGTAAAGATGCATGGGTCGAGGAAAACAGCCGCTTAATCAGTTCATCATTCTGGATTAGCTAAAAATATAATTTATATATTTCCAAAAATATAAACTGACAGATATAAGTTTCTTGAATGTATAGAAATATAATCAAACACCCTTAAGAGTGGTTACCCCCTATGAAGTAATTTTTTGGTTTAAATGGAAAAATACGTAAATTGTATTTTGTTATCACATGCAACTTATATTTTTGCCAGATTTTCAGCTTAAATTTACAGCCATTTGGTAATTTTATTATATACTCGTAAATCCCTTTGGGTTAGTTCACCCCCATGTAAAATTTTGACTAAATTGAGAAATGTACATTTTTCAACCCTCTGTGTGAAGAAATTTTTTTGCTCGGTTTTGTACGCGAAACTTCCTTTATTTAGCAGAAGTATAATAAAATGCGCTTAAGGGTAGTTACCCTTCATAAATTGATTTATCGTGAAAATTAAAAAATACGTAAACTTTATTTTATTATCGCGTGCAACGTATATTTCTCTCAGATTTTTTTGGTTGAAATAATGCCTTTTGGGCAATTTTTGTGTAATCAAAAATAATTTTGGGGTAGTTCACCACCCTAAAAAATTATCGACAAATTTGAGAATACAACATTTTTCATCTTTCATTGGGAGGAAATTTTTCCAGTTGGTTTCATTGTGAAAGATACCGCTGCTATATGTGAAACAATTAAATGGGTATTCGGTACCACACTTTTCGGGGGTGGTTTTTACCCCCTTGAAACCATTTTTAGCAGGTGAGAAAAAATACGTGTCGCGTACTTTTACGAGTACTACAACATATGTGAGACCGAAGAAAATAGGAGGGGGACACCTACCTAATGTTCCTTCTAGTTAGGGGGACTCATCTGGAAATGCTGATGGGTGTTATAAGGTCGGCGCTGCGCATTGTAGAGCTCTGGTGCGATAGCTCAGGGCTCTCGGTAAATCCAGAAAAGACCAACCTGGGCATTTTCACGAGGAATTATAAAGTTCCGAAAGCTGACGCTCCTGTATTCTGTGGTGGGAAGCTGACATTTTCAGATTCAGTTAAATATCTACGAGTAATCCTAGATAGCAAGCTGAGCTGGGCAAAGCAACTGGAGACCCAATGCAGAAAATTTGTCTGGACTTTTTGGATGTGCAGGAGAACCTTTGGGTTGACGTGGGGGTAGGGCCTAAAATGCTTGCATGGCTCTACTCTGCTGTCTTAAAAACCAGGCTTCTACATGCGGCCGTGGCTTGGTGGCCACGGGCGGAGTTTAAAACAATGCAGGACTGGCTGAGAAGATTACAAACGCTAGCATTTAGGGGTGTGACAGGAACAATGAGGACTGCGCCCACAGCGGCGATAAGATTCATGCTCTGTGAGGAACCCCTACATGTTGCGATAACCGCTAGAGCGGCTCACGCGATGGGCCGCCTGGCAAGAGCAAATAGATGGACTCCGGGTACTAAACACACTAGACTCCCGAGTGATATCAGCGCACTGCCGATTCTACAGATGAGGCAAGATAAAATAACAAAACGCTTCAACTTCGCCAAAGCTTTCCGCGTCTGTATCCCAAACAGGGATCTGTGGAAAGAAAATGGTAACCCGCTTCTCCAGGGGGAAATCTGGTATACGGATGGCTCCAGGGGAGAGGGAGGGTCAGGCGCAGGAATTTATGACAGTAAGAGAGGGAAAGGGATAGGGATCACACTTAGGCGACACGCTACTGTCTTTCAAGCGGAGGTCCTGGTCGTCCTTCGCTGTGCTGAAACGCTAATAGAGGAAAACGCTGCTGGCAGACAGATCACGATCTGTTCTGATAGCCAAGCGACACTAACTACAAGAGGGAAACCAGACATAACATCAGAACTGATTTGGGAATGCAAAAAGGCATTAAACCAACTTGCAGAAAGAAATAAAATGGCTCTCATATGGTTCCCTGGTCACACAGGGATCAAGGGCAACGAAAAGGCGGATTAGTTGGCAAAGTGCGGTGCAGCGAGCGAATTTGTAGGACCGGAACCGGTACTGTGAATAGCGTCTTGCAGTGTCGGGATGGCCATTAAAAACTGGATCCGAACAAAACACAAGGAATACTGGGAACAAACCGAGGCACAATGGGCCAGGATCGCACTTTTTTGGCCAAAAGTCGAGGTTTGTACTTGAATCAATTGAATATATTTTCGACTTTCAGACACCTCGAAGTATCTGTATTTGGAGTTTCTTATCAATCAGATGCCCTGTGTTTCTTTGAGAAATAGTCAAAGTCGAAAAATGGAACTCGATTTTCTATACTTGGTGACTAAGAAGAAGGAATACAATTTTATGATATTTATCGAAATGCAATCGGTTTTGGATTTTTTTTTAATACAGTTTGGATCAATAAATTCAGGAAATGGCGAAGAATCTACAAACATCGCAACTCCGCTGACATTGCAAGCGCCTCTCTCTCGCAGGACTCTAGTGTATAATATATATTTGGAATTTCGTCTCTTTGACTACGACTGGATTTTCCCAGGGTCTTTTCTGAAATACATATTGAACGAGATCCCAATGGATAGATTCATCTGGTTTTTCTCCTCAAAAGATACTAGATTATCGTAATACCCTGAGTGTGATTTTTTTAGAAACTGAAAGCCGCACGGAGCTTATAGTTTCTTGCCGTCCGCTTTTCGGCCTCATTTCCATTTATTGATAAATGAATATTTATTAATTTTTCAATATGACAACATTCACAAAACATGAGATTTTGGAAAAAATTCCAAATGATGAAGCAAGAGATACTGAGGTTCAGTATACCTTGAATAAATTGAATATTGATGGACAAAAAGTAAAAACAAAAAATATTTGTTCAATCTACAAAAAATGAAAAAATGAAAAAAATGTGAAAAAAATTATATTAAAATTGTACAGAAAATAAAAAAAAAATAGGAGTCTCTAAAGGCCTGTAACCTCCCCGTGGTAGACCCTGGTAACTGCAATTATATTAAATTTTGTAGGCGAATGACAGGCACGTTCATGCAATTATGAACGAATTTTTTTCTTCTTGATTTCTATTTTAAAGATTTCTATACTTCCACCAATTAGATGGATTAATAATCACATATCAAGGAAAAAACAAAACAAAAAATTGTTGTCCACTTTTCGTGGATTGTGTGGCTAGAAGTCGAAAAACACATCAAAATCTACAACAATGAAATCTGAGGATACTTATATATGGTTTCTCGGGGTGCTGATTCCGAATCTGCCGTCAGAATTTCAAAAAACAGAATGACAATTCCAATATGGCGGTCAAGTATTGGAAAAAATCGTTAAATTTACATGAAACGTGGCATCCAGGGGTTTTCGAGGGCGCTGATTCCAAATTTGACGTTAGAATTCCAAAAAACGAAATGGCCGATTCGATATATAATGTTTTGAAATACTCGTCCGCCATATTCGATTCGCCATTTTGTTTTAAAAAATTATGACTCCAGATTTGGAACTATCACCCTCGAAAACCCCTAGATACCAATTTTTAAGTATATTTAAAGATTTTTTAAAATACTTGTCCACCAGATTGGAACCGCCATTTTGGTTTTTGACATTTTGACGCCAGATTCGGAATCAGCGCCCTCGCAAACCCCTAAATACAGCGTTTGAAGCAGATTCAATAATATTTTGAAATACTCGTCCGCCATATTGGATCCGCCATTATGAATTTGTCATTTCTGACATCAAATTTGAAATGAGCGTCCCCAGAAACCCCAATATACCAAGTTTTAGATAAATTCGACCTAAAATCGAATTTTGGCCACTTTTTGTGGTTCCTGGCCCACTGTGCAAGGGTTGCCGTCAGGCGAAATCCATCCTGGGGTATACCTATAGGATGGACAGAGCCAGGGAAATCCTGAGTTTGCCCAAGAAAGACTTAAGGACAGTGGTACGGATCCTAACTGGGCACAATCACTTGAACTATCATATGCACAAAATGGGGTATAGCCCCACGACCGAGTGCAGGAGGTGCGGCAGGGATGAAGAAACATCCCTGCATGTATTATACCAGTGCACGGCATTAGCTAGGCTCAGGCAACAGACCCTTGAGGTCCATTTTATGGAAACAGAGGAAATTGAAACGCGATCAGTGGTCGACAAACTGGGCTTCGTCAAGAGGTCTGGAGTCGACTGCTGAGAGTGAATAAGTGAGGGTGTGGCACAATAGGCTTTATAGCTTAAGCGCCAGGGGAATGGGCTTCCCGCCCGTATTAAAACTAAACTAAACTAAGATTATTTTCTAGAGACTTAGTGGAAATTAAGATCGAGCACCATTTAGGAGGCAGGTGCCAACCTACGGTGATTTGCTCAGAGTACCTACCATTTAACTGCCAGGACATTTGACTTGGGGTGATAAGTACTCGACGCCTTTTTAACAAGGCTAAAAAGAATGGAAACTGGGACTTGTACAGGGCAACCTTAACAAGATATAATAATGAGATACAAAATTCCGTAAGGAATTCATGGAGGGGGTGTTGTCAAGGGATCGAGAATATACCTGACACTGCTAGATTCCAGACAATCTTAAGGGGTAACTTATCATCATGGAGCGGATTAGAGCCAGCTTGTCGCTGGTCTAAACGGGGTTTTCTGCATGTGAAAGCCGAACTGTGCTCGTCAGCTAACTTCACAGTGGCTCTAATCCGCTCCCAGCTCATCATGTCAACTGAAGGTATTATTATTGCCTTCAGGCGAAACGGCTGAGAAGACTAATGAAATCCTAGAGCACCTAATAAGGGTAAATTTCTCAGGCTCGTAGTTGTATTACTCAAAGTAGGGGGCAACCTTAGTGATGTTGAGGTGATGGATCCACATGATCTTAAATACTGAACTTACTTATCATTAATAAGAAATAAGCATTTCTTAACTGAAATAAAGTAAAATATGCCCTTAACTTTCAATATACAGTTCTAAAAGTAAGTTGAAGCAACCTAAGATAGCAAGTAAGGCTTTCGTTACAAAAACGGGTTTCGCAACCTAATGAGAAATTAAGTCACTTCCCTTATTTTCCCTCCTCCCCTAGGGCATGGGATAAATTCGGCTTGGGTAGGGGTAAAGTCGGCTAGGGTACGGGGTAAAGTGGTCTAGAGCACGGGATAAAGTCGGTTAAAATAAGGGGCAAAATACTGGCTCTGCATTCATTACAAGTTTGGTAGCTTGATTACCCGTCGCGACATCGATAATCTTCCATCCTTCCGTTTTCATGTTCAGATTTTGTATTGTTATCTTGTTACGTACAACTGTTGGTTCCACAAATACGCCAGGAATCCAAGCCAGCAGCTTTACTGGCCACTTCATCAGAACAGATGACGATAAAAGCATCATTTTGGAATCGGCAATCTTCAAATCATGGAATGCCTTCCCCAGGTTACACCCCATCGATTTCAGGTGACCTTGAAGGCCCTGGTTATGATAGCCACATCATTCTGTTCCCTTATTTCATTCAGTGTACTGCGTCTAGGGTACGGAGGAAAGTCTGTTAGGGCACGGGATAAAGTCGGCTAGTATACGGGGTAAAAGTTGAAGGGTACGGGGTAAAGTCGTCTAGGGTACGCGGTAAAGTTATCTAGAGTGCTGGGTAAAGTCGGCTAGGGTATGGGGTAAAGACGGCTAAGGTACGAGATAAGGTCGGTTAGCGTACGGGATAAAGTCAGCTGGGTACGTTCTAAAGTCAGGTAGGTTACGGGGTAAATTTGAAAAGGGTACGCCGTAACGTCGGATAAGGTATGGGGTTGAGTCGGGTAGGGTACGGGCTGAAGTCGACTTTGGTACGGGGTAAAGTCGACTAAGGTACAAGGTGAAGTCGGCGAGAGTCTTCTCTCCATGTTCAAGAATTAATTTATCCTATTAGTACATGTACACAAATGACAGAATATGTAAACATGCTGGCCTTCATACGCTTGCTTGCAAAGTTCCTCCAGGCAATGATTCCATCCCCTGCTCCCAACGAGTCATTAAAGCCGTCTATGTACCAAACAAGACCTCCGGGTATAATTAATTTCTCTTCTCCATTCACCATGCCATTCTTCCCTTTTAGGCAAGATGATTTTAAAGGGACTTCCGCAGCTTCAAGAGCTGCTGTTGGTGTGGTTTCAATAGCAACAGGCATGATGAAGGAAGAAAGAAAGAATTAATTACACCAGGTCTCGTTTGGTACGCAGACGGCTCTAAAGACTTCTGGGGAACAGGTGCTGGAATCTTTGTCTGGAGGAACTTTGTAAGTGGGGCTTATGAAGGCCAGCACATTCACATTAGTTGTAACGGTGAAACAAGATTTAAGGCTCTTACATCTGAAAAGTTTACTTCCAAACTAGTCTGGAGTTGCCTTTAAGATCTTCTTAATATTGCCGGTGAAACCGGATCACTCTGATCTGGGTTCCCGGAAATGGGGATTATGAAGGTAATGAGAAAGCAGATATACTAGCTAAGGCGGGGGCTTCACAGTCACTGATTTGCCCAGAACTCTACTATGGTATCTCGTATGCATCGGCAAAAGGAGCCATTGATAAATGTTTCGAGATATTACAGGGGAGAAAAATGGTGCATTCTAAGAATTTCATTTCTGGTACATATACTAAGAGGACTAATGAACTCATGAACATGGAAAGAAGGCCCTGGCTGAGTTTATTCCGTACCCTAGTCGACTTTACTCCGTACCCTACATGACTTAACACCGTACCCTATCCGACTTTATCCCGTACCCTACCTGACTTTACAACGTCCCCAGTTGACTTTACCCCGTATCCTACCTGACTTAACACCGCACCCTATCCGGCTTTACCCTGTACCCTAACTGACCTTACACCGTACCTTAGCCGACTGTACCCCGTACCCTAGCCGACTTCACTAGGCAACGTGGATAATTTTATCCCGTACACTAGACAACTTTTACCCCGTACCCTAGCCGATTTTACCCTGTACCCGAGCCACCTTTACCTCCTCCTACGGGAGGAGGGAAAGTATGGAAAAAGAATTAATGTTTTGTGGGCTACAAAAACCTTTTTTGAAGGCGCATGGCGCCTACTTTGACTTTTTTTTATTTGTGTGAAGACCACTACACAATAATACTTCTCGATGACAATATTGACAAAAAACAATGGGAGTTCCTTGAAAATATATTTTTGCACTAAATATATTAGCAAAAAATGCAGCTTTGACGTTGAAAAACAGTAAATAGACACGTGGACTAGAGTATAGGAACGGAACAGAATACAAAGACCGCTTCGCACGTATGCCCCAGCGCGATTAAGGCAGAGCAAAACTGAAATTCAGTAGGGCATTTCTTAATTTTAGGTAACGAAACATTTCCTTGTTATTTCAGATTGCTTCAACTTACTTTTAGAACTTTACATTGAACGTTAAGTGCATTCTTTACTTTATTTCAGTCAATGAAAACTTATTTCTTATTAAAGATATTTACTGTATTTATGACAGTTTATATACTTAAAGGACCCCGCACGAAATATGAGTGAAAGGCCTTTCAGTCAAATTGGCTATAACTTTGGGGAATAGTTCTTGATGTGATTCTGATCAAAATTTGTTATGGGCATAACCGCCAATAATCAAGTGTTTAGGTATTAGAAGCTCCAGAAGGTAGTAGAGTGTGTTATTCTTGTGCTTATGGTGACCGATACCTACAAGTATATATTTCTTTACAATTGTAGTGTTATTCTTATGTGATTGGGTATGAACAAGAGAAATCCTGTGTGTTTGCGTGTGAGTGCGTGTGTGTTTGTGGGAGGGGGGGGGGGGGGGGTTATTTTGTGTGAAGAGCGTGAAGATAGTTCGTGCTTTGTGTGAGGATGAGTCAAAGAGTGCGGCTTAAATGAAAATGATGGGTAACGGTGTAGAAGATTGATTAGGAGAAGGGTGATATTTGCAAATGTGGGGGGGGGGGGTCAAGAGTTTTTTGCTCCTGTCTGGGTGCAAGTGTTTGTATGAAGAGAGGAAGTTAGTGTGCGTGATTGACTATGTTGGAAGAGATTGTGATGTGGGAGGGTCAGTGAGTTGATTTGATGTTAGCAAGGAGGGGGGATATGTATTAAATAGCTAAGAAAGTACACGTATTTACTCAGACACATCGCATATTGTATAAAAGAAAAGTAATAACCCCTCCGGCCTCATTTTAACCTACACTTCAAACACTCTTTCTCATTTTCAATCGCGCTCATAAACACCCTCTCTTTCTGCTGATACTTGTACATTCTTACCTATTTAATACATATCCTCCCTCCTTGATCATATCATACCAACCCACTGACCCTCCCACATAACAATCCCTTCCAACATCGTCAATCATATACAGTAACTTCCTCTCTTCATACAAACTCTTGCACCCAAACACGAACAAAAAACTCCTAAACCCCCCCCCCCTCTACAATTGCAAATATCGCCCTCCCCCTAATCAGTCTTCTACACCGTTACCCACCATTTTCATTTACATTTATACTCTCTGACTCATCCTCACACAAAACACGAACTATCTTCACACCCTTCACACACAACAAATCCCCCCCCCCCCCCCCCACACATACACACTCACACAGGATTTCTCTTCTCAATCACATAAGAATAACACTACAATTGTGAAGAAGTATATACTTTTAGGTATCGGTCACCCCAAGCACAAGATAACACACGCTACTACCTTCCAGAGCTTCTAATACCTAAACACTTGGTTATTGGGGGTTATGCCCATAACAAATTTTGATCAGAATCACATCAAGAATTATTCCTCAGATTTATAGCGAATTTGACCGAAAGGCCTTTTACTCATATTTCGTGCGGGGTCCTTTAGTTGTTTTCTTAATTCTGGTCAAATCTGTAATTAAGTCGAATATAACTTTTATTATTTCTTTCTACTATGTAAAGGCAGCTGCTTAGTTGAAATTATTACTACAATAAAAACAGAAAGTTGACAAACTCATTTTAAGAAATTAATATGGCCAACGGCCATACAACGCCGAGAAAACCAGTTCTCGTTAGATCACTGAAGTTAAGCAGTGTTGGGTGCGGTTAGTACTTGGATGGGTGACCATTTGGTAATACTGCGTGCTGTTGGTTCGTCGTGGGTATGGTGAGCCTACACTTGTAGTTATTTACTACAAGAAACTATCCACCTAGAAACAGTACCCGAATCGGGTAGTGTCACGCCTACCCCGAAAGGAAAATGGCTTAATGGTATACATACAAACATACAATAGAAACTCTATAGATACAGTCAGGGAGTAATCAAGATTGGTTAGCTACCGCACCTGCGAATTAAATTTCACACGGTAGAAAGTCACGAGCGCGCTTGCAGCTTGCGCCTTCGTTATTTTCTGCATATAAAAGTTTTGAAAACGTTATTCTAAATAATCTTAAGAGTAGCTAGAAAAAATTTGACCACTTTAGGTCCCAGTTATGTTCCACTTTTTAAAATGTTATGACACTTCGTTTAGAAATCATTTTTAGAAAAGTACGCACAATGTATTGGCATTCAATGATCCCAAACTGCGAATTCAAAATGAAAAATTGCTTAATTATATTGACAACATTTCCTAATATTTGAGATTTTTATTCGATTTCCTAACCTTAAAGTCTCATACTTGAGCACAAAAAATTTTTCGTTTATTACGTTTCAACACTTATCCTAATACAACTTTCGTTCAAAACATTAATGTTACAGACTACTTAAACTACCAACCATGTTTTTATAATAATTTCTTCCAAAACTTCTGGGACCTTCCTTCATTCTTTGTTATGCTTTGATGGTATTGTATTTTATAAATGGGCTACCTGATGAGGGAACCGGTCTGATTCCGAAACGTCATATCAAATTTTTAATAAAATTGTCTGTATGAAGTCGAAACGAAAAGTGTTTTTCCTTTAGTAATACTAACATGTTTCCGGGGCGTCATATTAAATAATATTTACCATCAAAAATCACTTCAAAGCCTCTCCTATAAGTCTTTCATCTCGTTATCCAAAGTTGATATTTTAGGTGAAAACTCAAAAATAAGTATTCTAACTATTCAAAATATGCGCTAAAATTGTTAATTTTGATACTTACGAAGATTTTTGTACATTTCAAAATCAAGTTATCAAGGTTGATTGTAAATAATAATAAATAATAGTCACTTTTTGTGCATAATACTTTTTATAAAATTTCAGGTCATCCTCCATAATAATTTATCCTTCTATAAAATTAGAGGATTTTTCAAATGCTGAATACAGGATCAGCAAGACAGTGTACAGTATATACGTAGTGCCATGATTCGTGAAAATTTTGCCCCCACCCCATGTAACTCCTTTCAAGTTTCCCCAATTATTTTGCAAGATTGTGTACGGCCAGCCGTACGAATATCCTCAGTCATATTTTCGAAAGATTTTTGAAATTCTGATTAATTTTTATGGCCGTATGTCACAACATCCGGCCTGTAAATGGGAGCTATTCCTTTTTAAAGTGTGTACTAATTGCAAATACATTCCTTGTGTTTTATATTTTCATACTTTCTAATGAGGCAGGTTAGATCCAAATAAACAAATATATTTTGACCGGTCTGAAAAGTTTTTTTATTTCGAAAATCTCATTGTCAAAAATGGTCAATTTTTTGGCAATTACCCTTAAAATCTTAAATCATGTTATTTCTGTTCGATAAGAGTTATGCGAAATGAGTACGAAAAATGTTAGTTTTACTATAAAGAATGTATTTTCCACATTTTAATTTTATAGAACAAAGGAAAATATTAAACATAATTAATGTAGTACATATTTGATAACATGTTACGCGAAAATCTCCGTTTCTTCTAAATTTAATTTTCAAGGAAAATGATTTTTTATTACTTCCTAGTGAAATAATCAATCCATAATAATTAGCAATTAGTTCTTGAACATCAATTATTGTTCATTAGTTAAACTTGGATTCTTACACAGGTTCCAACAATAACATTGTTGCCGATTAACAAAAATATTTCCTTTGTAATGTCTTACACCTTAAATTTTAGGTCTTACACCCACACAAAAAACTGGGAGTACGAAGTGTTGCAGGTAATCGGTTAAGCAGGGTGACAGTGAGCTGATTACTCCCAACCGAGATAAAGTTTCCGTGGTTACAGGTCTGTAACGTGATGCCTCCAGCGGAGTCCGCGGCAGATATCTGCGATTCACCACTGCGAGTTTACCCCAGTCGCAGTTACTCTGCTGGTGGATACCTCATTTCGCACATTACCTGCAACATTTCTTACTCCCAGTTTTTTCTGTGCCCTCAAATTTTTATTTAAACATAAAAAAATTACCTGCATATTTTTGTTCTCTAAAAAAGTATTTTAGGACACGCTAAAACCATCTTCAAAAAATGTTTATTTTTTGAAGTATAAGTTTCAGCTACAGAGAGAATTGAGAAAAAAGATTTTTGTTTTGTTTCCATTTAATGAACAGTATTTCACTATATTGCAAGGAAAAAGGCACTTTCTTAATGTTTTGCTAAAAGCACGACCTTTAAGATCTGAATTATAGAAGAGAAATGTTCTTTCTTGTGGCTGCCATTTTTATTGTTATCTTTGTTATATTCGATCCATTTTATAGACAGTATTTAAGTAACACTCGAACAAAAGGTTATATTAAAAAAATAAGTGTTCATTATTTTGTTAAAATATGTCAATTTAGATGGTAAAAATATATTATAAAAAAATATTTATTTCTTAGTAGGGTACCCCATTTAAATGCAGAAGCATTGCCTTTGTAGAGAACCTTACTTTTTTCAATCTACTGATACTATTTTCTACCGCCTCTTTTTGATAAATATTTTAAATTTGCGTGTTTGGGGACCTAGAAATATAATTTTTCCTCAAATTATAATTTTTTGAGACCGAATCCATTTCAAATCAGGCAGGTTCTACACTTGAAGTTGCAGAATCTCTCGGGGACAAAATATGTTGTTTTTTAGAGGAAATTAGGTGATAAATATTTTTGCGATTTGTGAAAAAAAATTTTTTTACAGAGTTATGCGTATTTGTATTTTTGGCTATGCTTTTCAGATTCTGGTAGAGTTTATCGCCTTCTTTCGAAATCCGCGAGGAAATTAAAAAAATCTTCAAAATTAACCAAATGGCGACAGTTTTTCTTAAAATGTTAAAAGCCGATTTTCTCGAAAAACCCACACTGATATTTTTTGCCAATTCTTTGTTGAATTTGTACTATCATAAGGAAAATAACTTGTGAGTTTAATGCGGGCTAAATAACTTTTGTGGGCAGGAGAATTTTTTTTCATAAAATCGAATTTTCGCATTTTTCTTGAAAACAACAACAGATACAAAAAAAATTTTGAGAAAATAGTTTGCACATTTAAAAAAGTTCTACAAAAAGTTCTCTTACGCATTTATGATATCTTGTACCATTTCCGAGAAAAATGAAAAAATTCGATTTTTCATAAACAAAAGATTGTCTTCATTCCTGGCTTATGGAAATACCCACAATTTTTTTTGAATATTGAAAAAATATATACGTTCATGGGAGGAAAACTCAATGTTAGTTTTACGTGGGCTGAACAATTTTTATCATCAGAAAATTCTTTTTCATAAATACGAATTTTGACATTTTTTGCTGAAACAATTTCAGTTACAAAATGAATGCCAATATAAGAAATTTTTTGAATGAAAAGTTTTTATCTTCAATATATTTAAATATATTTCACATTTATCCAGGTATTTTTTGACAATGTATAAAAACTTTTTAGAAAAAAAAAATTTAGAGAAAACTGAACTTATTGTTTTTAAAAATAAAAACAAGATATAATTGCTACCAGATTTGTTTATGACGAATATTTAAATTCTGCCAGACTCTACTAGTATTTATTTAGGAAACACACTACGTTCAAAATTGAAATATAATAAACAAGTAAAGAAAACTAAAAAGATTACATATATAATAGGATTTCTGCATTTTCTGATTGGTAAACAAAGTATATTAGCTATTGAAAATGAGCTGATAATTTACAAAGCGATCGTTCAACCTCTAATAACGTATGTAGTTCCGATATCGTCAGGAACCTACAGTACGAATGATATAAATAAACTTCAAAGAATTTTATATAAATGTCTGCGCATGATAGTCAAAGCTATATCTAACAACAAAAATTTAGATCTACATACGAAATATAATTTAGAACCTATTAGAAATTATATTTATAATAGGACCAGGGAATTCTATGCAGAATAAGTTGCAAAATTCGACGATCTCCAGGATTATCTATTAATTATAAAATTTAGACTGAAATGCCATTTAAGCCAAAATATGGGGACGGCAATGTGTCAAGCTCTACGCAGAGAGCAGCCCCGAGAGTAGACATGCCTTATGCGCAGGCACAAGGCATTATCTACAGTTTCCTGTCTTTTATCATTTGGAAAGAGATATGCTCCTTTATTTTTACACCCAGATGCCACATAATTACCTAGAATTTCGAAAATAGTGCTTTAAACTAACAACACTGCTTTATCAAGGACTGATATACTGCAAATAGCAGATGTCGCCATTGTTGGAGCCGCCATCTGGTGTGTCTCCATGCTCACTAGCGCTCCTAGCGACCGCGTGGGTTGAACTCTGAAATCATCCCTCTGCTTTTCGCTTTTCGTAGCTGGTGCTTGGTTTCTGAGTTTGGGGGTCGTGTCACTTCGTGTCACTTCCCATGAATGAGTGATTTAGAGAGATAATTAGGTATGATTCATAAAATATTCCTACAATATATAGTTAATTATTTCTAATATTTTTAAACTTGAAGGCGCTTATAATTAAAAAATGTTAAACTAAACAATTTAAACAAAACCAACTTGAAATTGTCGAATTGACTAAGTCAAATAATTTTAATTTGAAGACTTTCAAAATTAAACAATATAATTCAAAAATAAAATATTCACTGTCAATCTAATATATTAAGAAGTTGTTAATGAAATAGTGCCAAGTTGTTTTCATTTTTGAAAGCTAGGCAATTTTTCAGGGCCAGCAGGTAGAACCTGAAACGATTATCTTTCTATCTAATATTGTTATGAGGAGTTCCATCTTTGAGGAACGTAACATATCGAATATCGATAAGGAAGCGATAGAGTTTACCGATATAGTAAACAATATGCGGTAAACCCTCTTCAAATCGCCACCAACAGTGGAGCGCACAGGTAGCACAGGTGACACCGGAGTGGGGACTTACCTGGCGACGAGAGGGTTGAGCTATTAAATAGCCGCTCCCGACAAGAAAGCTTGTCTTCTCCCCGATGCGTCGGATATAGCTCCAGCTCTAAGGGCTTAACTGCGGTTACCCCTTAGAGAAACGATTAGGTTTCCAAAATAGATGCGCGTTGCGTTCGTCTACATTAATTTTTCAGGATAGATTGAAAGGACGTATAGTCCATAAGAATCTTACTCAAATAAGAGAAGATTCTTTTATATATATTTGAATTGTACGAGGAAACACGTCGGTGTTTACATAACAGCCGCGTTATCTTGTCAGCTGGTTGCTCGACAAGATACCTATATATATTTATAGATTTTTCGTACCACGCGTTCGCCAGCTGTGAGAGTTGGGACCGTTAAATGTTTCCAGCTATTTCGCTTCATTTCCCGAGAAAATAGTCGGGAATTCGCCGTAAGGAAATGCCTGCCGAAATTTAAATCTAAACAGGGATTTAAATCCCATGAATGAAAAGAACATTGCTTATTGTTTTCTGTTTCTGTCTCTCATTGAGACACAGATACAGATTTTCATTTTTAAAGTAAATTCTCGAATACTGTCAAATTTGGTTACAGGTATAAATGACCAAATGCAGTATTCCATAGGAGAATAAACTTTCAAATTTTGTTTCTTGAGTTTTTTGTGGGCAATCACCCATCTCAATTTAGCAAGTTTTGTTTATAAGCAATTGTATCTCGTTAGGAGATTTGTGTGTCATTCTTAAAAGTAGATTCAAGTAGGGAAAATGTGATTCTGTTGAGCAGAATCACCCATTGTGTCACGGGTCATAATAATGACAATTAATGATAACTAATATCTCATCAGAGATTGGGTTTAAAATCCAGTATCATTACACTGAGTGTTTCCGTGATTCAATATGTTTTCCCTCATGAACAGACGAAGAAAACACATGATCTCGCTACGGGAACGATAATGCTTCATCTGGCGCCCAACTATTCTATTCAAAATCGGGATCTCACTATGAGCAGACGTATTTAACAGAGTTTAGATATTGGTGAATATTTAAAGTAAAATTGAATCTCTGTTTAAAAAAAAAAAAAAAAAAAAAAACCAAATACTAATTTTTAAAAATTCTTCAAAAATGTCGGATTTCGGATCGAATATGAGTTTGAATTATCGGGATGGTAACTCATCTCCAAAACACCCCATAGATCAAACTTTACTTAGTCCGGAAGACGATAGATTAACCCCGGAAGAAAGATCAATTCTAACTAAAGCCTCAGAAATCAAAGAAAGAAAAGCTAGAGGGTTAAGCGCGAGTATCTTAGATTTAACGACAGACTCGCGAAGTCATGACGTATCTTTTAGAACGACCCAAAGAAAACAAACAAGCTTAATGGGATCGAAAGAAAGAATAAATATCGAAGAATTAACTCGTTTACGTTTTGCAATTGAAGATTCTTTAAAGCCTACTAATGATCTAAACACCAGAATAAACGAAATTGAAACCACCACGGATAAAAAAATTCGAAATGTCGCTAAAAAATTAGATGAAAATATACACGATTTAATAAATATGCAAGATGCGACATGTATAAATCAAGGAACAAATTTATCAGAACAGATAGACGATATTGATAATCGTACCATAAGATTATCCCATGAAACAGCTGAAATAATGGCTAATCACGCTTCTCTAATATCCGCGAAAATGGGACACGAAAATCGAATCTTAGGTCTTGAGGGAAACCAAGAAAAAATTAATGAACGAGTCAATCGAAACCAAAATGTAACCTCCTATAAACCGCACTGGTTAAAAAACCCACCACTTCCTAAATTTTCCGGAAAATCAAATGAACGGCCAATGAGATATTTACGTGAGTTAGAACGTTAAATAAAAGCCACAGATTTTGAAGCCGATTTTCAGTATTTAATTATGCAAGCTTAATGGGAATGGCTCAAGAGTGGTGGAGCTTAGTAGAAGAGGAAGGGGAATATTTTGAATCATTTAAAAAAAAGTTCATTAAACGCTTCTGGAAAGAAAATATTCGCAGAAAAATAGCAAGTTTTTTGGAATACGGATTCCACGACAATCGAGGAAATTCGACCATGGTTGAACACGCGATAAAAATGATCTCAAATGCGAAAGATTTAATCCCCCCACCTCCTAATCGGATGTAGTTCAGCAACCCTCTAGACATTACACCGAAGAGGTGAAAAATGCCATTCTTATAAGAGAAGTAGAAAATTATTTCGATCTTTTAGATGTGCTTGAAACTTTCGATCGATCAGGTGGTTTAAACCGAAATGATTATTACGCGAGACGTACCGGTCGATCGAACAATCCGATGAAACCATGGCTTGAAAATGAAAAATCAAGGCACTCAAGATCGACAGGCGAAGGCTACGGTGCACAGGACACTCGGAATAGTCCCACGAGCTGTGAGAACCGAAAAGTGACAACTGGTACCGGGCTGGAAATTCAAACCAGAGCCAACCAGAACACCCAGTAGGAAGGCGCAACAGCGGATGGAAAAGCGTGCCGAAACCGACAGATCTAGGATCTCATAGATCGGTTAGAGGGGGCACCGTAAGCAGCGATGCTACCCACCGAAACTCAAACACAAATACTCTTGATCGAGAGTGGAAAACTAAGAAAGATTTTTCAGATCAATTTTCGCGCGGAAACGTGCAACACGGTATTTATCGCCGTAATGATATTAAGAAAAATCCTACAGAGTCCGGAGGTGGTCAACAATCTAAAAATACAAACAGGTCCTATAAAAAGTCATATTCCCAAAACAAACATGTTCGTTTCCTCGAATCTGTCGTGGATGAAAACGAACCAGAGGCGGAAAATTAATTTTCAAATGGTCATGATTATAATGAAATACTTCCGGGACACGAATCAACCCCGTGTTATCTATGAATGTAACGGTGGAAACTGACACGGGGGCAAATACAAATCAAAACACCGAATTTAATAACGCACGCGAAGAAATTCTCGAAGGAGATATAACTCTGGAACTTAAAAACGAAATAAAATGTCCAACAATTGATTATACCATCGGCAATATAAAAATAGAAGACTCAATCGACACTTCAAGTTTATATAACCAAGAAAAACACTTAACCATCAATCCACAAATTGAATCTGAAAAAGATCATGATAAAAGTGATAATTGCAAAATAGATAAAAGCATGTATTCTCTTCAAGGAAAAGAAAATTCTGTTGAATTCACAAGCGATATTAAAACACCTGATTCGCTTCACCAAACATTATTTTGCCCCGATGAGAATATTACTCTATATGTTGACAAATATACAAAACCGAATACCGGATATAAGACTAGATTCCTTAACTTGATTTCCTCTTGTCGCGATGTCTGTGCTAATCGACCACATCAGCAAAACTTAAATGAGCTTAAATTAAAATGGATTCACGAAAAGTCATACCCTCGCCACAACTTATCCGTTTTAAAATTGGGTCAAAAATGGTCATGCGGACAACAGCCATCAACGAAATATGACAAGTCATATTTCTACTGAACTCATCCAATTCTAATGGCTCACAGAGAAGAAGTGGCCAAGGATATTGCTTGCAAGGTTGCAGTACGTCCTCAGGACAATAATCGCCTGCAACGAAAGACAACAAAATATATAAAACAGATTCTAAAGCACGCAAGAATCATAAAAAAAATTTTTTTCTCTGTTCATCTTTTATCATTTTCTCTAGAAATAATATTAGCGATCGCTTCTTCTTAAACTTTTCCTTAATACTACTAAGACAATAAAACAAAAGTGATTAATTATCACACAAAAACAAAAGAAAAACTTTAAAAACAGATTCTATGTTAAAAGAATCACGAAAATTCAATTTAGTTTCTTAAATAAATATAATGCAGAATCGCTCCTCTCAAACAAACTTCTCGAGTAAAACTTGGAGTACACAACAAACTTATCTCCACTCACATTTAGATGAAAAAGCGATAATTACCTTCCACTCCTCTGAAATTGTTTTTTAAATTGAAATTTCACCTAGTTCGCTTTTCAAATAGCTAGCGGGGGGCAGGTGTAACGATCAATGATCACGTGTCTTGGCACTAGCAACTTGAAAAGCTACCCAGTCTAAATCCCATTTTAAAAAAGGGGGCAGATGAGGAGTTCCATCTTTGAGGAACGTAACATATCGCAGATCGATAAGGAAGCGATAGAGTTTACCGATATAGTAAATAATATGCGGTAAACCCTCTTCAAATCGCCACCAACAGTGGAGCGCACAGGTAGCACAGGTGACACCGGAGTGGGGACTTACCTGGCTACGAGAGGGGTGAGCTATTAAATAGCCGCTCCCGTCAAGAAAGCTTGTCTTTTCCCCGATGCGTCGGATAGAGCTTCAGCTCTAAGGGCTTAACTGCGGTTACCCCTTAGAGAAACGATTAGGTTTTCAAGATAGATGCGCGTTGCGTTTGTCTACATTAATTTTTCAGGATAGATTGAAAGGACGTATAGTCCATAAGAATCTTACTCAAATAAGAGAAGATTCTTTTATATACATTTGAATTGTACGAGGAAACACGTCGGTGTTTACATAACAGCCGCGTTATCTTGTCAGCTGGTTGCTCGACAAGATACCTATATATATTTATCGATTTTTCGTACCTCGCGTTCGCCAGCTGTGAGAGTTGAGACCTTTAAATGTTTCCAGCTATTTCGCTTCATTTCCCGAGAAAATAGTCGGGAATTCGCCGTAAGAAAATGCCTGCCGAAATTTAAATCTAAACAGGGATTTGAATCCCATGAATGAAAAGAACATTGCTTATTGCTTTCTGTTTCTGTCTCTCAATGAGAATGCCTCATTGAGATACAGATTTTTATTTTTAAAGTAAATTCTCGAATGCTGTCAAATTTGGTTATAGGTATAAATGACCAAATCCAGTATTCCATAGGAAAATAAACTTTCAAATTTCGTTTCTTGAGTTTTTTGTGGGCAATCAACCATCTCAATTTAGCAAGTTTTGTTTATAAGCAATTTTATCTCGTTAGGAGATTTGTGTGTCATTCTTAAGAGTAGATTCAAGTAGGGAAAAGGTGATACTACTGAGCAGAATCACCCATTGTGTCACGGGTCATAATGATGACAATTAATGATAACTAATATCTCATCAGAGATTGGGTTTAAAATCCAGTATCATTACACTGAGTGTTTCCGTGATTCAATATGTTTTCCCTCATGAACAGACGCAGAAAACACATGATCTCGCTACGGGAACGATAATGCTTCAG
Source organism: Andricus quercusramuli (assembly GCA_932178445.1). NCBI lineage: Eukaryota > Metazoa > Arthropoda > Insecta > Hymenoptera > Cynipidae > Andricus > Andricus quercusramuli. The sequence continues at coordinate 29,043 of CAKNXH010055642.1, forward strand.
TTACTTTTTGTTTTTTTTTAATTTGTAACGATTTTGTTAGATCAATTAGTAACAATTTTAATATGAATTATTAGTTTCCTTACTTCTACTGTTGATTAGTAGAAATGCTGTAAATTAATTTAGGCTTTAATATAGGACCTTAATTGAATAATTTTAAATTGAATTTTTTTATTGAACAATATAAGATTCGAATTTAAAAATGTGAAGCATTCAAAATTGTGCAATATAATCTTAAAGTGAATACCAAGCCTCAAATTAAGCCGAACGTCAAAAAAGAGCCTAAGTAGTGTTTTCCTCAAAATGAAACTAAATACGCGAAAAGGGTCTATTACATGTCCTCTATTGAATTCTGCAATAATAAGCATATTAATAATATCTAATAAACCTTAGAATTGATTACAACGTATGATGATTATCATCATAAACTGCTACCTTCTTAACAAAAACGGATTTAAATATCATGAAAAACAAAACATTTCAATAAATGTCGCTAATGAAAGAGGTTAAAAATTGTCTGTATTGTTCAAATTTTGCTTTACAGATCTAAAGTAAAAACTCGTATGACAAAAAAGGATGGGGAAAATTAAAATATGCAGAAATAAAGGCAAATAAAAAATTGTGTTAAATTTTCTGAAAAACACAAACTCTAAAACTTAGTGAAAACGATAATAATTGTACCTAAAAACCAGTTAGTACCTAAACTTTAAATAATATTACAGGTAAATTGGCAAGGATAATCCCAGGAAATTCATCAATATCTTGCAATCGCATGCAATCTTGCAATCTCATTTAATCTCATACAATCTCGTGCAAATCCATGCAATCAGTTGTAATCCCATGCAAAAGATTGCAATCTTGTAATCGGTTGCAATCTAGTGTACAACAAACTCCTGAGTAACTAAGCGTTCGTCTACAATTTTTTAACATATTTTTTTCACTAGTAGCAAAACTAACTTCCCCACTTACTATGTTGTTGGGATTGAAGATTCCCAGTCTCATTGTATACAGGAAGAATTGTCCGGCGAAGAGTAGCCAATCGTTCTTCTAAAGAAGAAATAATAGCCACCATACTACTTGTCAGTCGCTGACTTCGATTTTGTGCATCTTTCAAAGCTTCTAAACCAGTATTTTCTGCTTCTAATTTACATTCAATTTCAAACCTTCTTTCAGAAGTCTCGCCTTCCATTACGTACATTTTAAAGCTGAAATTACGGCGAACTTAGAAACTTGAATCATATCATCGAAATCAAAATACACATAGATTAATTCGAAATTGATACGCAGAAATCTTCATGTATAAACTGCCGCCATGCAAACTAAAAAGATACAGAAGTAACATTGTCATGAGAAATGAGTTTTTGGTATTAACAGGTTCATGAGAGAAAGCTCCATCTAACTGCTTTGAAGAAAATGATTAACTGTTATATTTACTTTTTAAAAACGCGTGTTTAAAAACTAAGCAAGTCAAAGAGGTATAGAAATATAAGAGAAAAATATACGCATAGGACTTAGTGGATAGCTAAAGTAAAAAGCATTTGCTTACTTGTCAGAATATATGAGAAAAAGAAAAAAAGTCATTTATGTTTTTTTTTTTATTTTGCCTCGTAAATGTGACGGAGCGCGCTTCGTGTTGACATAGAATTGCATTGAACTGAAATCCAAAGGAATCAATTCTCCGCTAGACGTGGCTATGCCGTAAAGTTGGGACAAAAAGGCCTGACCCCTCACTTTGAAGCTTTAGTACTCAAGAAGAAAAAATCGCAGAATAGTTAGTTAGTTAGTTCTAAAACGGGCGGGAAGCCCATGGAGAGCTCCCCTGGCGCTCACGCTATAAAGCCTATTGTGCCACACCATTACCTATTCACTCTCAGCAGTCGATCCCAGACCTCTTGACGAAGCTTACTATGTCGACCACTAATCGCGTTGTAATTTCCTCTGTTTCCATAAAATGGGCCCGAGGGTCTGTTGCCTGAGCCTAGCTAATGCCCGGCACTGGCATAATACATGCAGGGACGTTTCGTCATCCCCGCCGCATTTCATGCACTCTGTCGTGCGATTATACCCCATTTTGTACATATGACAGTTCAAGTGGTTGTGCCCAGTTAGGGTCCGTACCACTATTTTGTTTGGATCCAGCTTTTAATGGCCATTCCGACACAGCAAGACGCTATTCCCAGCACTGATTCCGGTCTTATGTATTCACTCGCTGCGCCGCGTTTCGCCAACTGGTACGCCTTTTCGTTGCCCTTCATCCCTGTGTGACCCATATGAGAGCCACCTTGTTTCTTTCTGCAATTTGGTTTAATGCCTTTTTGCATTCCCAAACCAGATCTGATGTTATGTCTGGTTTCCCTATTGCAGTTAGTGTCGCTTAGCTGTCCGAACAGATCGTCATCTGTCTGCCAGCAGCGTTTTCTTCTATTAGTGTTTCAGAACAGCGGATAACTCCTGTTCCTGACCCTCCCTCTACCCTGGAGCCATCTTCATACCCGATTTTCCCTTAGAGTAGCGGGTTACCATTTGCTTTCCACAGATCCCTGCTTGGAATGCAGACAGGATCACTCGGGAGCCTATTGTGTCTAGTCCCACGCGTCCATCTATTTGCTCTTGCCAGGCGGCCCATCGCGAATGTCGCTCTAGCGGTTATCGCAACATGTAGGGGTTCCTCACACGAGCATGAATCCTATCGCCGCTGTTGACATACTAGCTGATCCGGCACGCCACATCCCAAAGCCTCTCGACAGATGACTTCTGGAGGATTATTGCTGAAAGCACCCTCTATATCTAAGAAAAGGACCACAGCATACCGCTTTTGTTCCAACTGCTGCTCCAATTTTGCTACAACATCATGAAGCGCAGTTTCAACCCAGCAGCCTGCCTGAAAAGCATGCTGCCCTTTATGCAACGGGGAGGCCAAGAGCACCTCATCCTTAATGTATCTCTCGACCAGCTTCTCCAACGTTTTCAGGATAAAAGATGTTAGGCTGATTGATCTGAAATCTTTTGCAGCAGTGTAACCCTCCCTCCCAGTTTTGAGTACGAAGGCCACTCTGCCATCCTTCCATGCGGATGGCATGTGTTAGGACTATACTTGCCCTAAATAATTTCGTCAGAGGAGGGACGACTAAACCCATGCCTTTTTGTAGGACCAAAGGACCCTACGGCTTATTCACCTTTTTTGTCATCAGCGACCTTAGCGGCGAAATTCCAGTCGGCTCTTTCCACCTCTTGGCCCCAGCCTTCCTCCTCTTGGTCGGTTATGAGCTCGAGGCGAGCTTCCTGATTTTTAGCCAGGATCTTGTGGAGCCTCGCTGTTTCCGGAATGTTTTTCGATTCCTCGCAGAAGCCCCTCCAATCTTCCTGCTAATACTTTCTTATATTTTTAATGTATTCACACTGGTCCGTCTTATAAATGTGCCAGTCTGAAGGCAATTTAGTTCTATTTGCCCTATTGCACAACATTCTTGTTTTTTTACGAAGTTTCTCCAGGTGGGTATTCCACCATTCTGCTCCCTTCCTAGACTTAATTGTGCTTGTAGGGCAATTTTTCGCATATAATGTTGTCAGAGCTCTTCGCAGAAAATCGGCGGCGTGCTCCAACTTATCAATGGTACCATAGCTTGTGGGGAATTCCGCAAGCCAACCTTCGAGTTCCTCTTTATATGAGTCCCAAAGTGTATTTCTGGGGTTTCTGATCTTAGAAACCACCGGTTTTCCTAGGGTTAATCGAAACACGATATATTTGTGTTCCGAGAGACTCCCCATTGGAGACTCCCCATTGGAGACTCTCCAGTCCACTGCCCTGCTCCTCAGCACACCCGAACATAGATACAACATAGATTCAATTAAATCTCCCCTATGTCATTGATGCTTGTGTTTCCCCACACCGTGTGGTGAGAGTTTGCATCACAGCCTAACAGCAGAGGAATCTTGTTCTCTTGACAGTGCCGAATTAGAGCCTCGACCTCTCTGGGTGGCGGGGGTCCCTCGGCATCGCCAAGAAAATATGCCGAGGCAATTAACACCTCTAGCCTTTCTACACTACTGCCCCTGAATCTCACCGTGATAACGGTGAGATCTCTGGAGCAGAACTCACGCACCCAGATCGCATCCATACCCTTGTAGGCTATGGCTTGGCGCTTTTTCCCGCGGCCCCTTATATATGGAGCCACATCCTGACAAGCCACTAATTCTTTCCCTGTATAACCAGGGTTCTTGGATTAGGGCAATTCCTTCCTGCACCACTGACAAGCGCCTGGCTAGAATCGCCGAGGCGCCTTTGCAGTGGTGCAGATTAATCTGCAGCATTGGGATTCTCGTCTCAGACATTAAAAGGCTAATTTAGGGCCCCTATATAGGATCGGTAGTCCAGATCCGCAAGGGATCCAGAAGTTCGCACCGCACGTGGTAGACTGCCCCCTGAGGAGCCTTCCATCACTAGCGGTGAGTTAGAACAGGGTCTCGAGTTATCACGACTTCGGATCTGAATAATAGCTGCCGAATGACATAGGCATAGACTGAATCAAATTTTCGCTGCTCAACAAACAGACTAATCTTCAAGCCGTTATTCAGTCTTTACAGTTTAAAATGTATGATTAAACAAGGAGAGATCCATTCGAAATTTTTGTTAGAATTTTCAAATTCTAGACATTGGACGTCATAAGTCGTTAAACATTGAGTAAAAATTTCATGAAAGTCTTCCATGACACTTTTTTATTCAATTTTTAATCACTAAATACGCCTAGTATCCAGAATTTGCAAATTAAAGAACATATTCAAAAATATGATTTTTTTTAAATGCGCCCTTAGAGATGATTTTCATTTTGCAGTTGAACGCTTCCACATCATTTGTCGTTACACTTTTTGAAAATGGCTACAGCGAAGACTTTTAGGAGTTTTAGCTTGAAACTGGTAAAAGCTGACCAAGCAAAAATGTGACCTTTAAATTAAAAGATGTGAAGCAGCTTTGTATAAAAATAATGGCGAATTGCTAACCACAATTTTTTGTAACACAAATTCTATAAATTATTATTATATTCATGGTTATAAATTATATTTATAATCATGAGTTTATCGCTTGTAGACTTTTACGTGGCGAGAGCGAACCAATCGCCGAAGCGAATTCCATAAATATACGGTCCGCGAGACCAAACAGGCAGATTTGCCCTGGCTTCTGTCCAAGCCACAACTCTCTGACTTGCTCGCTCCAATCCTTGCCCGAGCGAAGAACACTCAAAGCCCAGGACAACCCCCCACCCCAGATCTCCTCAGGCTTCGTTCCAAGCCACATCTCACTGGCTTATTTTCTCCAGCCCTTGTCCGAGCGAAAAACGCCTAAGCCAAGGACCCCCACCACCCCTTCCAGATCACCCTGGATTCCCCCAACTGGCAGAACATCTCCATCACATTCCCAAGAACCACCCATTACACTCACTGCCCTCAGTACCGTTTGCTTAACCCCAAGATACGCAATACCCACACTTCTACAATAAAACGCAAACTATCATAGTAAATAGTCTTATCAAAACGCCTTCCACTTCAATTTTTAAATCATATTGTTATTCCTTTTGTATATTAATTTCGCCCAATTATTTAAATAGTTTTGTATCAGTGTTAGCACACAGACTGACTGACCTTAAATTGGCGGCCAACGTGGGACCCGAGAGAAAATTTAACAAACTTTTCATCAAATCTCCTGCTCTGAGCACTACCGTTATAAACAACGCCCCCTTTGCTCGAAATACACGTTACCCTCGTCGAAAAAATTACTCTTGCTTCTGGGAGTGAATAAACGCCAAGTGGCGCCCATAACACAATGAACAGCGACACGGACTCGTCGGTCCTCGAACCTGCAGTTCGACTTACAGGAGCTCCCTCACCCTGGTAATAATCGTCAGAGCACGGACCCCTCTCCAAATAATTCTCCTCTTCTCGCGTTAGGACCAAGGCCTTGTGGAAAATGTCCCCCCTATCAATATTCAGCACCCTCTGTGCTACCCACCCCTTTGAAAAAATCAAGGCCATGTGGGAATAACCCCCTCATCAATTTCTAGCACCCTGCAGGAAACCTACCTCTAGGACAAAATCAAGGCCCTGTGGGAATCACTTCCCTTGTAAATCTGCACACTCCCGTCGATCACTGAACAACACCCCATACAAAAATTTAAGCCCCATTAAAAACAACGCCCTGCTATCCAGATCGTCCCGCAGTTTCGTTATTCGTCCGACGCTTGTAGACTTTTACGTGGTGAGAGAGAACCAATTGCGCCAAGCCCCTTCCCAGCGACATTGACGAAACGATCCTAGCTAGTGAACTCCCACTTGTTTGCATCGCGAGTAGTGCACCGTCGCCGAAGCGAAGTCCATAAAAGTACGTTTCGCCAAACCAAGGCAGATCTCCCCTGGCTTCGACCAGGCTACAACGCGCTAGCTTCTTCGCTCCAACCCTTGTCCGAGCGAAGAACACACAAGCCTGGGAGATCTCCCCCCCCCCCCCCCAATCCGATCAGCCCAGGCTTCGGTCCAAGCCACATCTCCCTGGCTTCTTCGCTCCAACCCTTGCCCGCGCCATCTTACTCGCTGCCTCGAGTAGCGTTTGCCTAATCTCAGGGTACGCGACCCCCCC
>CAKNXH010055642.1:35767-57341 GCA_932178445.1 Andricus quercusramuli
CCGGCTACAAGTTCATACGAAGCTCTAAACTCGCAATACCCACCCATTTAGAATAATATGCGAACTCTAAATGTGAATAGTATTAGCAATAAACCTTTCCCTTTTATTTTAAAATCATATTGCTTTTATTTTGGTAAATTAGTCTTAGCCCACAGACTGACCTCACCGTACCTTTATTATATTACTGTAAGAAAACTCGTAATGCAACTTTTATCGAAGTTTATTTGAGTGAAAAAAAAATGTATGAACATTCTACACATATCCTCAATTACATTATCAAAATTCTATAAATAAGTAGCGATTATTAATTCATGCATATTGAGCATAAATTAATTTTTCTGTTTTTTATCTAAGAAAAGAGTTTAAAGATATTAAAAAATCTGTTCAATTGAACATTATAAACTCTAAAGACTGAATGACGACTTGAAGATTCATCTTTATTGTTAGCTCTACGGATTACAATAATAAATTAACTTAAATTTAAAAGATTGCTATTTGTAAAGCACATGTTGAAGAACACCCATGAATTTTTTCAAATTTCTAATGCCCTTTTTTCATTTGTGGAGGACTTCAAAATCGAGGTATTTAAAGTCAAAATCAAATTGAATTAATTTAACAGTTATAATGGTGAAGAATGTTTTTGACGTAGAGTCAAAATTCTGCGATTTTTGCTTACCGAGTACTAAAGCTTCAAAACGAGGCGTCAAGACTTCAGATACTCTACGAGTTAGATGAACTTCTATGTTCCGTTCTAGGTTCTCAGGATTTCTTTGCTAAATATTACGTGAAACTCTCTGCTGATTACGAAAATGTAGGGTTTCCACAACAAAATATATATATATACTCGGGTTCGGTTCCGATTCCTTTCAAATAAAACCGAAGGGCTTATGACAAAGCCACCGAACGCGTCCTACGGTTGCGGATAGAGGGTCCCTGTACCAAGGCTTTCTGCTGAATATGGTTACAATAATTAATAAGTAGTAGAGGACAATTTTCCACGGATGTTCCCGAAAGAATAACCCCCAAGCGGAGGCGTAACGACAGAGCTCTACAAGGGTGGAGGAACCCTTTCCCTAGCTGCTCGTGGAAACAACAATAACACCACCAAACCACCAAAAAGTTGTGGATGCGGTTTGAAGCGATCGAACGCGCAGAGCACCCGACAATCGGTCGGCAAACAGTAATGCACTTTCCTCACTTCTGATGTTAAAATGTAGGCCAAGGTTCTCAGCCGCTGGCTCCGCGGCTCTATAAAGGAACGCACCTTTGCCAATCATCTCGTGGTTCTTAACCATTTTTAAGAGAGGATCTCTGCCATTTTCAACTATGTAAGCTGTACTTAGAACAATTCGGTTATGAAGACACTCGAGATTCAGAAGTCCGCGTCCGCCTTGACACGGTGTGAGGTGTATAATCGCGGAACTGACGAATTGAAACGCAAGCTTTTATGCATATGGGGCATAATTTCTGAAGTGTACCCACCTCAAAAATTAAAGTTGTCCGATCGGGCTAAAAATTGGCCTAATTGTAGTCCTATTAGATAGTACTCCTCACACCAAAAATTAATTTATTTTGATGATTATTTGTCAAAGTGGAGGGGGTACAATTTACGGGGTTTTCAAGCAAAGCCTTACTTTCAAACGTTTGTAAGTTTTGTCCTGTTGCCTGAAACAAAATTTCACCTGGAAATATTTTCGATAGATTTTTTCACAAACTTTCTGGTGGTGATAATTATTTTCGAAAAAAGTCAAAATTTGACCCGAATTTTTGAAAATCAAAAATAAATTTGACTTTTTTTCAAATTTTGGCACCTTTTTTTTCCTTCAAAATAGTTTTGAAAGAAAGCTGAGATTTTTTCCTATGAGACCTCCAATTTTCAGAGTGGCAAATTAATTCATCTTTGAGTAATAGAACGATACGTAAACAAGATGCCGTGATAGGGTGACTAGCGCGCTATTTCCCCTAGTGCGCTCAAGCCGAGAATCTTTGTGCAACGCTTAGAAGCCACTTTTTAAAGTTAAGTAATATTATATGGTAATATTATGTGTCTTCCTGTTCGATTTTTTGGCGATAGTTTCAACAGTTGTTTTCTTTGCAGGCCTCTTTTGCGGTTTCTGTTTTTTGCCATTCGAGAGGATGTCGTATTTCTCAGAGGAAGAAAACTTCTTGAGTTGAAGTTTTCCATCTTGAGTGGGAATGAAAGCGTGGTACTGTAATGTACCTGGTATCGTGACAGCTTTGTCAAATCTGGTTTTCAGTAACTCGGTGGCTAACGCATCATTTTCTTTGCTGCTGAAAAAAATTTCGGTTTCCTTACAGTTACTCTTTGCCCACGGAAACAAAGCATGGGGAGTGAGTATGTGATGTTTCGGAGAACATTGTAAGCTTGATCGTGCTGCTTGTGTCTTTATATTCGCTCCAATACCATCACATGCACCCTTACCATGAGATGTACCATGGAAGTGCCATTCAGCTTGGATACCAAAATCTTCTTCATGGGCTTGGAGATTAACAAAGCTACTCTTATTTTTAAAATGTTGCCCTGCACCATCAGTGAAATAGTAGATTTTCTTTGGCCTGAAATGAGTTTTCAAATAATCTACTATTATCTTTTGATACTCGTGAACAGCTACCATGTCATGAGCTAAGTTATCAGATATGATTGCGATACTTACGTCCTTGAGCTCTCCATCTTTTTTATAATAAACCACGACAGTGAATATTGTAGCTTGGTCGTTATTCCAGTGGAATGATTGCGCTGCATTCTGAATTATGAAGGCGTAATTCTCAGCGGAATCGAAGCAAATCAAGAACTCCCCAGGCAATAAATTTTCCTTCAGGTTTTTGAAAAAAGATGATTGCTCCTTTGAAATGAAGTGATGAGTTTTTAATTTCAACAGCCTTTCACAGAAATCATCTACGAATTCATCAGTATCCATTACCAGAGTCTTTAGAGTACATCTGTCGGTCTGTAGCCAAATTTCAAACCTCACTTCATTAATACAATGTTCATCAAAAGCTTTTGTGATGTTATCTTTCAAGTTTGCAGTACCTGGACAGTTTCCACACTCTCCTAAATGACAGGAACTTGAAGAGTCAGGACATACAATAGCATCCAGGCAGTCGTGATAATTTGTGAGCACCATGTCAGTATCCTCTGTTAAATGTGGAATATCTATTTCATTCAACATCAACTTGACATTCTCATGATGCACGCAAACGCACACATTATGTGTGCCACTACTTCCTTCTAGAACACTTATTGTACCTGCATTCTCACTTATAATTTATAAAGCATATTCCCAATCAATTTTACACTGATCGTAATGCAGGCCTTGTTAATTCATCCTGGCAATGCAGAGAGCAGTTATTCTAGTAGCATATAATATTACTTAAGTTGAAAAACTGGCACTAAAGCGTTGCACAAAGATCCTCGGCGTGAGCGCACTAGGGGAAATCGCGCGCCACTCACCCTATCACGGCATCTTGTTTACGTATCGTTCTTTTACTCAAAGACGAATTAATTTGCCACTCTGAAAATTGGAGGTCTCATAGGAAAAAATCTCAGCTTTCTTTCAAAACTATTTTGAAGAAAAAAAAAAGTGCCGAAATTTGAAAAAAAGTCAAATTTATTTTTGATTTTCAAAAATTTGGGTCAAATTCTGACTTTTTTTGAAAATTGTTATCACCACCAGAAAGTTTGTGGAAAAATCTATCGAAAATATTCGAGGTGAAATTTTGTTTCATTCAACAGGACAAAACTTACAAACGTTTGAAAGTAAGGCTTTGCTTGAAAACCCCGTAAATTGTACCCTTGTTTTATCACAATAAATAAATTTTTGGTGTGAGAAGTACTATCTAATATGACTACAATTAGGCCAATTTTTAGCCCAATCGGACAACTTTCATTTTTGAGGTGGGTACACTTCAGAAATTATGCCCCATATGCATGATTTTACGTGTGGTGATATTAAGGGCTGCAAGCTCATTCTTCGTCCATTGAACATCCCCTAACGAGTAGAATAGAACCGGGACGGCAAGCTTATTAGTCGCAGATACCTTGTTCAACGTCGAAAGATTGGGAGACTAAATCTGTCGAAGAAAATGCTTGTATCAGTCTGAGCCTACTCGAAGGCGCCGGAGCCGCCATTTTTCATGGATGTTTTGGTTCAAGTAGGGCGGCAGATTCAAATTTAGTATGAAAGAGAACTTAAAAATTGTAATAAAACTCATGTACAATTGTTTAACTTACGTACAAGCTAAACCAGTTTTCTTCCTTTTGCTGTTTTTAAATATTATGAGGTATGAAAACTCACGTAGGACCTTCATAATGATTCTTATATTATAATTTACATTCATTCTATAATTATTGGATTGGCCAGAAAGCGTTTATCGTTTTCACTGTTTTATTTGGCAATGCTTCCTACAAAATTACAATGAACACTAATCTATGATATCTCCATATATCATAGATTAGTGTTCATTGTAATTTGGTAGGAAGCATTGCGAAATAAAACTATGAAAACCATGAAGAACTTGTGGCCAACCCAATATAAAATCCATTAGTGATCTTTACAATTTCACACCACTTTTTTATTTGCAGAAAAATCATTTTGTACAAATGTGTAGCCTTTAAAGGTTCCAATAAGTGTTTCACAATTCTATTGTATACAGATTTTTAGGATATTACAATTATTATATTGTCCACTTGTAAAAACTTCGAAGTTTTGTGGTACCTTTCAACAGAAAACAATAAATATTCTAAACCACGTGTTAACAAGATGTGTATTCCACCAATTTTAAATCCCATCGGCTTTCCTTTTTTTACTATTCGATTATTTTTATTAATGTAATTACTTTTGATTGAATTTTATTAAGTTTCTAGTTTTAGTTCATTACCTCATTAACAGTAAACTAAAACATGACTTTTATTACTATGTTTAAGTTCTCTTCCATACTAGATTTGAATTTGCTGCCTTACTTGAACCGAAACATCCATATAAAATGGCGGCTCCAGCGCCTTCAAATAGGCACACGCGTTTACCATTGAATCTCGTTTACAGAGTATTATATATACATATCAGTGGTTCCAACCTCTAAAATGAATTTTTACGCTCTTACAATTGTGAGCTGGATCAGGAATTTACTGCTAACAGTCCACTATAGCCGACAATTATCAACCGATTTCGATGTCTGTTTTAATAAATGTTCAGCATCAAGTGCTTTGGAAGAATACCAAGCCCGATTATTTAAGTTTCTTCTGCCGACTTAATTATTTGAAGAAATAGGGCCTTCCGTTTCCGGTACATATAGCGAATGTTGTTGATTCTTGTGCCGCGCTAACTTTTTAGCTTTGGTGAGGGGAATAAGGGAGTTTGAGAGAAGATATGTCGGTGAGTAAAGTGTTTAAGGGCAAAGGTATAAGTGAGAGTGAAGGGGTTTTGTAGGAAGCCGGTTGAGTGGTTAATAATTGTGTAAATCGGTGGAGAGGGACTTTGTTGAGGTTAGGGACGGGGTTCGAAAAAGTGGTGTGTTCTCAAGCGGAGACAGGGACACGGGAGTGTGAGGGATGGATGAATGAGAAGAGATTTTAATGTGAGTGTAGTGAATTATAGCGAGGGCGAGATTTTGAGTGATTGAGAGTTATAAGGGTTGAGGTTGAACGATAGGTAAGGGGTAGAAAGCGATGGAAAGGAAACCAGAGACGCATTAAAACGTACGTAGGCAAAGTAGGTAGGCATGCCGGTAACGCGCGGTCCAGAAAGGACAGATACAGGGCAGCAGACGGATACAGAGAGAGGCCCGTTAACGAACAGCGAAGCGAGAAATGCGAATCAAGCGAGTGGGAATATTAAAGATAGAATTAAAATTGAGGAAAGCTGTGGCGAGGCAGTGATCTTCGAGACGACAGGGGCGGGGATGAAGAAACGGTAGCAGGCAGTCGAGGCAAGCAAGACAGGTCGACAAATCTTCAATGGATGAAGAGAGCGAACAGATTACACAGTATGAACGCGAAGGGTTTTTTTTCGATAAGTGGCGAGAATCATCGACCACGAGTAGCTTAAAGGAAGGGCCAGGAAGTTAAAGCGCGGAAATGAAAATAAGTTGGAGGTTGAGGTAGGAGTAGGAGAAGTAGGGAAGGGGGTCGATACGAACAGCGAGAGGAAAATGAGACAATATGCGTAAGACTTAATGAAATAAAAGTAAGACAAGAGGAGGAAGAGACAGCTAAAAGAAAGCGAAACATAGTAATTAAAGGAATAAAAATAGAAAGCGATTCGCGAAAGGTGCTTGAGGAAAAGGCATGAGGGAACACGGGTGTGCTCATAGTTAAAGTAGGACACGAGGAGGAAGAAAGAGTAATTATGTAGAGAAAAAAGGCGCTGAGCGAAAGAAGTGAAAGAAATGAAGAGGACTTGACATGGAGAGAGAGAAAGAGGAAGTAGATGATCGAACAAAGAGCATGGATAGAGAGGAGAAACGGAGGTAATGTATGGATATGGAAAGACAGGATATAAGTGAACAGGGTTAAGTGGATTTGGGACGAAGAGAGAGAAGAGAGCAGAGGGATCAACAAAAGAGAGAAGGTTGGAGAAAGGTAATGATAGTAGGACAGACGAGGCGGAGTTTCCGCTGAAGAAGAGAAATTGAGCACAGACTAGAGATGAGAGGGGCAGGGGGGTGGGCAGCATGGTGTCAGGGGTTAAAAGGGAACTGATGCTGACGCTGATGGAGAGTAATCAGGTAATAGATAGAGGAAAAGAATGAAGAGTTGGTGTAGACAGGGGCAGATTTATACGCATGGACAGGAGAGTCAGGGTGGGAGATATGGGAAATAGAAAGCGAGACGTTTCGAAGAAATTCGAATCACAGGGAGGTGGAACGGAAGGGTCAAACTCTTTCAAACTTGTTAGGAGAGGAGGAGTAGTTTATTTTCTATGGGAATAGGAAGGAGGATGAAGGGGAAGTGACGTTTATAGGTAAAGGAGACAGTGATGGATTACATTCTGGCAAAAAAAATAAGGAACAGAATGGATAAAGTGGTAGTAGGTAATGAAATAAGCTCGGAACAATTCCCAGTAATAGCCACACTGAAATGTTCAGGATGGAATCGGGATAGCGGAAAGAAGGAACGTACTAGAGAAAGGAAAGTGAAAATGGGTAGATGGGAAGACGATAAGATGAGATAATTTAATGAAAGAATGGAGAAGGAGATTAGGGTCTCCGAAGAGGAAGACGTGGACACGTGCCTTGAAAAACTAAAAGAACTAACAGAGAGGATAAAAAAAGAGGAAAGACCACGAGAAGAGCGGGATGGTGGGACGCATAATGTATGGAGAAAATGAAAAAATTTGTAAAAAAGTGGAGAAAAGAGGAGATGGGCAAACAAAAATATAATAGAAGAGAGAATACGAAAGCTTTTTCAACGACAAAAGGCAGTTGGAGAAAAGTTGGTATATGGAAGAGATAGAAAAAGCGATAAAGGAAGGGAGGGAAGGGGAAGTAGTCAATAGGGGAAGAGTAGGGAGGAATATTAACGAGAAAATTGAGATGGATGAGTAGAACCCGTACTGTGAGCAATTGTTCGGAGAAGTGGAAAATAGGGTATCATGTGAAAAGAGCAGTGTGATAGAAAGGAAAGAGGATAGCGATAATGGGATAAGAACGGAGGAAGTAAATAGAACAATAGCGGGACTTAAAAGAAACAAGGCAACAGGAGAAGATGGTATAGAGAACGAGAGGAGAAGGGTGGCCTAAGGAATGGAGGACAGGTATGGTGGTGCCGTTAATTAAGAAAGGTGAGGGCATGAAGGTGGAGGAGTATAGGGGAATCACACTTATGTCGGTGGGCTACGAAATGCATGCAGAGATACTCAGAAAGAGATTAGAAAGGGAGGCAGAAGGGAAATAGTTCGTTCCAAACAATCAGACGGACTTCTAGAAGGGGATGGGAATGATAGAAAAAACATCTACGTACTCAATTATCTAGTGAGTAGGAACTTAGGAACGAAGAAAGGGAAATTAGTGGCCTTATTTGTTGAATTTAAAGCGGCATTAGACTCGTTAAATCGGAAGGAGTTATGGCAGGTTATGAAAGAGAGGGGGATAGATGAAAGTTTGATCAAGAGAATGAAGGAGATTTTTGAAGAGGCTAAGATGAGGGTGAAGATAGGGAAAAAAGGGGAGAGTTTCTAGAGTGGAAGGGGACTCAGGCAAGGGTGTCCATTGAGTCCACTACTGTTCAGTTTCTTGTTGGCAGATTTAGAGTAGAAACTGAAGAAGAAAGGAAAAGGGGGACCGTTACTGGGAAATAGCAAGATATACTCCTTAGCGTACGCAGACGATATAGCCTTACTAGCGGATGATGTGAGAGGGAGGAGTTTGATGATGAGAGATGGAGGAGTTTGATGATGAGAGCGTTCGAGGAGTATTTTAGAATGAAAGCCTTGACGGTAAATGTGAATAAAAGGAATATTATATGTTTTAGGAAAAGAAGAACAAAAGTAGGATATGAATGGAAGATGTAAGGAGAGACGGTTGAACAGGTGGACAAATTTAGTTACCTAGGTTTCTGATTTAAAGCGAAAGGAGGAGTTGAACTAAAGGTGAGGAGAAGGATAGAATGTGCGAATAAAGTAATGGGCCAGGTGTGCGGTATAGGAAAATGATGGTTTAAGGACGATTGGAAGATGAGAGTGTGGATGTTTGATGCTTTAGTGTGGTCAGTACTAAGTTAGGGAGTATAGATATAGGGATGGAAGGAGCACAAAAGAGTGGAAAGTTTGCAGGAGAGATTTCTGAGATGGGCAATAGGGGTGAGCTGGAGCTGCCCACGATATATGTGGAGGGAGGAACTAGGTAGAGGTAACATGGTTACTAGACAAATGAAGAGAGCATTTAACTTTGAGGAGAAGCTGAAAAGGGGGAAGGAAGCAGGATAGCACAAGCTTGTCTACTGGAAATAGTAAACAAAGAGACGAGGGGTAACACGGAAAGATCAAGGTGGGAAGAAGAGAGATGACAGACGAGGAGAGAATGTGATACAAGGGAGATTGTCAGTGTATGGCAATAATTAGAGAATGAACTGATAGTTAAGGAGTGGGAGAAGAGATGGACAAAATCGTGGAATCGAAGTATAACAGGTGGCATATAGTAATGAAGGCTGAAGGAGAACCAAAATATTTGAGAACAGTAAAAACGGAGATTCCATGGAACAAAGTTATACGATTTAGGGTGGGAGGAGTAATGCGAGAGTCTAGGTACTGGATGAAGAGGAAAGAAGATGTAGAATCTGTTATTACGAGCTGGAATCCTTGGGGGCATGGTAAGAGGAAACGGAAGATCAGGAAACGCAATCATTAGCGAATCTTAGAGTAATTTTTAAAATCAAGCTATAGCGTTCGAGTATACATGTATTCTTTAGGTAGTAAGTATCAGTAAGGTAGTATAAGTGGTTCGCAGGGGTATGCCACTACCCATTCTGTGGTTAGAAAAACGTGTGCTATAGTTTGTCCACAGCGGCGCAACGCCGAACTAACAGCGCGTCGATCGTCACTCGATTGGTTTGAAACAGTTTAAAGGGCACTTCCACAGTAGTTATTCATAGCGCATTACCCAGTGAGCACAAGACCATGAACATCCCAATAACGTCCTTGGAACGTTCCAAGGACGACCAATGTCAGTCCAATGAACGTCTCTGAGACGTTCAATGTTCTAAAGATGTCCTAAAGAAGTCATAAAGACATAGGACGTTTTCAGGACATCTTTTGTACTGACCTTAGACGTCTTAAGAGCATCCTTAGTATGTCCAAAAGTCATGTTCCAAAGGACATTTTAGGGATGTCCCGAAGACGTCTCTAGGACATCCTTAATTTGTTTGCCCACTGGGAATATTCATTCATTTTTTGAAGTCTTATGAATAAACTGTGAATAAAAATGGGCGATAGTTACTGCATAATACCCAGTTCGTGCCACATTTATTACGTAGCACGAAACGACTACCTATCACATCCGATGCCTTTGACCTGTCGACTAGGTCCCAAGTATCCTTTAGGAGAATCGACATCACCTCATTCGCCATGGCTGTCATCTATTCATTTGACTATTGACTGGCCAATGCTCGAGTGACCGGAATTTCCGTTAGGAAAACGAAATCGTTTTCGATCTCGTCATCGTTACCTGCTGTCCCGTAGACCTTCCTTGGCCTACCAGGTCGTCCCGTGCGCACTGTACGTGGCCTACCTCGTCTTGGTACGCCCACAGGAGCTGGAACATCGAATCCAAGGAAATCCTCGCCTTCCGAAAAGTTTTCTTCAACGTAGCCACCGTCATCGCTCGGAATCTCCTGTACATCATCGTTGACCGGATAGTCGGAGTCTCATTGTTGCAAAGATCAACTTTGACAACGGGTTCATCGTATTCTGTTTCATCAGAATCACTTGACGATTTTTGCTGATGAAATTCTTTCGGACGAAAATCCTTGGAACCCTCGGTCGAACGGATCGGAGTTTCCTCCAAGAAAACGACATCCCTAGATGTACTAACCTTCCTTTTGTCCTTCAGCCAAACACGGTACGCCTTAGATTCCGCGCTGTATCCCAGGAAAATTCCTTCTTCTGCTCGAGGCTCGATTTTTCCTAAAGCTAGTGATCTGTCCTTTACTAACACTTCACTACCGAAGCGTCTGAAGTATGACACACCTGAAGGCTTCCCGATCCAAGCTTCGTATGACGTCCTTCCGTTAAGCTTTTTAGAAGGTGTTCTATTGCGTACGTAATTCGCTGTACTGACAGCCTCTGCCCAGAACGTTGCTGATAATCCTGACTCTATCAAGAGACACCTTGCCGTGTCCATCAGTGTTCTGTTGCGCCTTTCGGAAACTACGTTCTGCTGTGGATTGTAGGCAGCTGTCGATCTTCGCATTATTCCGTGCTTCTTGAGTAATTCATTGAAACTTTTATTGTCGTACTCCTTTCCGTTATCTGATTGTAGGACTTTGATTTTCGTTTCCAGCTGCGTGTTCTCAAGTGCTCCGAAATTTTCAAACTCACCCATTGCTGCACTCTTGTGACTTGTCAATTTCACCTCGCACCACCCAGATGAATCGTCGGTGAATGTGACAAAATATTTTTTCTTCCTGAGCGAAGCGACGCGCATAGGACCACAAACGTCAGAATGTGTGTGTTCACCCACTTCTGTCACTCTTTCAGATGCCTTCGGAAAAGGAGGGCGACTCATCTTCCCTTTGATGCAGACACTACATTCGAAATCTTCGTCTGGACCATCGACTTTAATTCCTTGAATAGATCTAGCCCTGATTGCCTGGCGGAAAGATTAAACATTCAGATGTCCCAGCCTGATATGCCAATCCTCGCGGGAATTTTTCTTCAGCTGCCTAGCCGCAGCGACTGCTTCGGAAATCTTTTTACACTCGGGGACGTTTGGATCTCGAAAATAATATGATTCCTTTTCACGTCTCGCAGTCAGCAACACTTTCTCGTCTTGATCAACTACCTCGGCCTTAGTGTTTGTAAAAATAACCTTGTAACCTTTATCGGTAATTTTTCCCACCGAGGCAAGGTTCATACGTAAATCCGGAACGTACAAAGCGTCGCGAAATTTTATCGTTTTTCTCGCGCCGTCCACTTCCGTTACAGTTGATGCGATACCTTTTCCTAATATTTCCGTAGTTGCACTGCTAGCTAGATTCACTTTTCCCGGATTACTATTTTGATTAATTTCCGCGAACAATTCGATGTCGTTGCACATATGAGATGTACTTCCGCTATCAAAACACCAAGCGTCACATTTCAGACCATTTCCGATTTTAAATATTTGGTCTATTCCCATATCTAACGTTGTGAACATAGACAAATCTTCATCGGAATTTTTCGCGTTTGAGGTTTGCTCTGTTGGCTTTTTCAGTGCCTTGCAGTTTTTCGCCCGATGTCCTAGTTTATCGCACTTGAAACACTTCATCTTAGAATCCTTCTTTGTTGGGTCACCTTTTCTATTTCCCCACTTTTTCGCGGCCATCGCGTGTTGAACCGGATTGCGATTTGTCTCGTTACGCGCCTCGAATTCTTCCGCGATCTTGATTCTGAGTGTTTCCAAAGACGAAAGTTCATCATGTGATGATATCGCACACCTAAAATTCTCAAAATTGTCCGGTAAACTGCGTAGAAGCATGACGGTCAGTAAATCCTTGTTGATTTCAGCCTCCAGCTCTGCCAATTTGTCTACCACGTCGAAGAAAAGTCGAGAATGTT
This sequence comes from Andricus quercusramuli, assembly GCA_932178445.1. Classification (NCBI taxonomy): domain Eukaryota; kingdom Metazoa; phylum Arthropoda; class Insecta; order Hymenoptera; family Cynipidae; genus Andricus; species Andricus quercusramuli. The sequence goes on from CAKNXH010055642.1 coordinate 48,037, forward strand.
CTCGTGCGTCGTCATCCCGCATCTTCATGGACATCAAATGATTCAAGAGTGCAGCTTTCCGCGCTGGGCCCTTGGACTTATATATATCTTCCAACTTGGTCCAGATTTCTCGTGCGGTCACACAACTCTTTATTTTCTTGATTTCAGACGGGCTTATTGCTAATACAATATCCGACTGCGCCTTCAAATCAGCCTCTTCCCATGCACTTACAGCTCGCTGAGATGCTGCATCGCCAGCAATCACTTCGGGCTTCACTTTATTACCACTTACGTAACCCCAAGCATCATTCTTTATGAGAACAGCACGCATTTGGATTTTCCAAGTGTCGTAGTTTTCCTTTTTGAAGACTTCAAACCTCACACCGGTTGCACTCATCTTTATTTCGATGCACTATCGAACTTTCGCGAACCGAAACGTCAAAATACTCCCGAACTGTGACTTGGCAAATTTTTCGTTTCTAGAAACGCACCTGAGCCCATAACCTGTTAGCAATGTTCAGAGAAACTAGCGCAGAGAAACAAACACAGTATTTGCGAATAAAGAACAATATAATATTAATGGATCAAATTAAGTTACATGGGATACATAGAGTCTTGCACTTGGTTACGAATCAACTAACCCGATCAGTAGGTTTTGACGTATAAACAAAAACACGTCGTACGTGATACATTAGTGCAGAGGTTGGAACACACTTAAATTAACAAATCCAACAGATGCATTCCTCAACGGCAGAATTTTTTGTTAAAAGTAAAAATGCCTAAATCTCTCACAGGAGTAATATGCAGAATGAAAAATAATTAGAAATTAACCCTGACTATTCTCATAAACATTTTAATAAACTAATTGAACACTCTTGGATTTTGTCGATCTCGGGGTTTTTTCTCATCAAAATACTTTAAAATGAATTGAAAATTATCATTTGTAAGTAAAGAAAAATGAACACATTAACACATTAACAATACATATTAACATAATGTGGGCGCACAAACAGAATAAAGCAACAGTTCATAATTTGATATTATTTATAGTCTATAATGTTAGAATTCAACTTTGTTGATGAATCTCTCGAATACTTGATCAGATATCAAATAGTTATAGCTGACTATTCAGTTAAGAATATGTCAATAAAGTTAACAACAACCAGAATTGCCAGATGGTGACACACTTTTCTGGTGGAATATTACCAACGAGGTACCTGCAACATGATTTAATCAAAAAAAATTTCAGTTAAAAAATGCTTAATTTAATATTTCTTTATAATAATGTTATTAGGAATAACAAGATTTCACGTATAAATTCTTCTCTGTTTACAAAATAATTTTGCATTGATTTCGAAGTAGTTTGATGAGACAAAAAACCGTGAGATCGACAAAATTCTAAAATATTGAATCTTAAACTAAATATTTATATTTATGAAGTATATGTAATTTTATCCTGATATATAAGAATTTTATTTTGCTTTTTTTCTTCAGAGAAAAAAAATATTATTGGTAAAATGTCAACTTTTGACGTTCTATATGCTTAAATAATTAAGTCCGCAGAATGACATTAAAAAATCAGGCTTAGTAATATTCTAGCGCATTTAATGTTGAGCACTTACAAAAAAAAACCTCGGAAGCGGTCCAGCAGATTTTGCATGGCCAGAAAACGAATTTACGAAAAGAAATTTTCCGCACCATTTTTTGCATCAGTCAATTGTTACCATAAAAATATACTAATTCCGTTGGAAAATAAGGAAAATCATTGTGCTTTTTTGGTTGAAATATTAATTATACAGCAAAAAGTTTCAAATAAAAGTTTGACTACTGCATTATATATAATGCCTAGACAATTTATTAAATAGACAATATTACATACATAATTTACGTTTTAGCTGCAACCACGTCCAACGACCGTGCACGGGGCTTTTCCCGGAGCGCCGAAATAAGTCCGTCAAACATTGTAAACACATAGCTAAAATATTTAACCACCAATAACCTGTATAAAATAGGTTAAACAACCACTGCGGGGTCTTCCTCAGAGCGAATGCCATTCATGAAAAAGACACTGGCTCCCAGCTGAACCGCGGTAAATCACACCTATGGCCACGCCTTACGACCCCAAGGTACGATGAATGTACAATGAAATTACAATGACGGGCCTGAGAAATCCTCGCGCTTCTTGAGGACAGGGAGCAACCCAAGCATTGCAGTTCTCTGCATCCACCTCGCAAGTGCCTCGTCATATTTTTGGCACGAGGGTATGGCTAAGAGGTTACTAACCAGTGATGGCTTCACACTATCGAGAGCACCGATCACAAGGATAATCATTTTCACCGAATATTCTAGGCACAGTAGCCGCAACTCCCTTATAAAATCTCGATACCTCTGCCCCTTTACCAATGAAGACTATTATACGGAACATGTAGTTCCAGTAAATTTGGCACTTCTCGTTCCCGACAATTGACTCTATCTCCCTCAAAGAGTTCAACAGAGCAGGGTTGCGGCCAACACCGTAAGAGCGAGAAGAGATGTTAGTACAGCACTATTAGCGCCGCACTAATTTAGAAATTACCCCGTCCTGACACGCGAAAATGAAACCCTCTGTGCCTGGATTAAGTCCGGAAAATTTGAAGTAAGTAAAGTTAAATTCATCAAAAAGGACTGATTTTATAAATTTCTGTAAAAGTTTCTATGTACTTTCCTGGATGGCAGTCGCTTGGTGACTCTGGGATACCGGGCGACCTCTCAGAGTATGCAACCATATTCTTGCATGCGGGGCTCTGCAAGGGTAGGCGAACCCTTTCCCTAGCTGCTCGGGGGAACAACAATGACACCACCAGACTACAAAAAAGTTGTAGATGCGGTTCAAAACGATCGAACGCGCAGAGCACCCGACAATAGGTTGGCAAATAGTGCCGATCACTCCAGAGTTCGGGGTACTGAAATAATTTGGAAGGAAATGCGTCGACGAACCGGCGAAACGCTAACATACAGTGGCAGAATCGACTCCAAGATGAGTTGCTGAACTGCTACAATGACAGCTTTGTAGCTGATTGAAACCGAAGGCTAAAACTGTCGTTGCATCAAAAGACCAAAAGACGCTTGCATCAACTGAACACGAAGATTGGCTGGACAAAACAAAATGCGTCCCGTGTTCAGTGTGTAACTGACTACATAACATCTGGTAGGTCGTTTACGGAAAGGGACCGAAAGTTCACCTACGAACTCAGGATCTACTATCAAATACTGAACAAGTCAAAACTGCTGACAATCAAGTAGAACATTGTTGAAAAAATACGGGTGCTATCTGATGCAAGGAGGGGAATACAGAAGAGGGAGATGTGGGTCAGGGAGAATCAACAGTTTCTCGCAGACCCATCTCGACTCTGCAGCGATCTCCCCGTTTCTGTCAAAAATCAGCCTTCACCCAACGAGGTTCAGACTGTTTGAAGAGAGGCTTAAAAGGTCCAACTACAATTAAAGGAAAACACTAAGAATATCATTCGCCTCAAGGAGCTTTGCGTCAACCACGTACCATCTGAGGTGGAATGACCATCAATCGCTGCAGAAGAGGTGAAGAAAGCACTTAGGGACACTCGTAGCAGGCTGCCGAGAGAACTTGCTAATTGACAAGTGCGTCTGCAAAGACGCAGCATTCAAGCAACGCTGCCTGTCGATAGCCCGAATTGACCACTGGAAAGCTTCCGATTTAACCTCTCATAGACTTATCATCTGCCTGTTAGCAAGCTTGAAGGTTCGTCCACACGTAGTAAGATGCATAGAGAGATGGGTGCCCCTTTACAAAACTAGATTCACAATCCCCCTAACAAAGCTTGTTCCCGCGTTGTTGTACTTGTAGGACTCGATCTCTCCCCTAATGACTTAGGCGGCTATACTGGCGGTAGCTTAGCTACTGGTAGGGCCTCTCGAACCAGACAGGCTAAGAACGAAGAGAAGAGGGACTACAAGGAACACCTAGCGTATTTTAGGCGGGGGGGGGGGGGGGGGGGTCACATAAGGGAATTCGGCATGGAATTTAATCACGCGTTAAGGGAGTAAAAGGAAGTTATAGAGGAAATGAACTGTAAACTGAGTACGCCACTAAGAACCAGGACTGTTTCGCTACCTGACTCCAAAGGAGAAAAACGGAAACGCCGGAAATGAAGCAAATCTTGAATAAACCAAAAGCAAAGGCCTGCTTGATGGTTCTTCATGCCGTCACAGAGAAGGTGATTAAGCTGAAGATCCTGCTAAGGGAGGCTTATAAACCGAAGAAAAAGATCTGCAAGATAAGAAATCATATACCACGTCGAGCTCATACGCTTGATGGATCTCAAAAACTGGGTAAAGCAGATCGGAGAAAGCTCTATAGATCCTATCGCAGAGGAGATACGCAGCAAAAGTGGTAGTCTCCGCCTTCAGGCTCCAAACCTGAAAATAAAGTATGACAGTCTCTTGGCAAAACAACGGCTTGATGGTCTAGGTAAGGAGCCAATATCCAGCTCGAAAAGGGGATCTGAGGAGAACTCAATCCCCAAGAAATCCAAACCCCAGGTCGGGGTTGAGTAGACAGAGGCCTCAAGTAGGAGGAAAAAAAAGAATCTGACAAAACCCAGCTGAGGAAAACAGGAGGAAAAGGGGCCGAAAAAATACTCTATACAAGCAAAAGACCTTGGTCGACCGAAGAGGCCAAGAACGAGGTGAATTCCACGGAAGGCTCTCGCTATCAATTAAGCTCCTGGGTAAAAATACGCGGACGTTCTAAAGGATGTCCAGACGAGGGTCAAATCTGACGATTCAAACAAACCGCGCTTGAGATATTGTCAATACATTTTTTTTCTAGGTTGGTACATCTGTTGTCTGGTGCTTAAACATCTGTTTGAGCGCCATTTGTGAGAGATTTTGCGTGATAGCTTTGTAAACAAATCATTGTTTGTTGTGTTCTGCGAATTTCGCAATGTCGAATTCTTTTGAGCAAAGAAATTGCCTGAAATTTTGTGTTTCTAACAAAATATCATGTGCAGAAGCGTTGAAAATGTTAATGGTAGCCTACGGGCACTCGACAATGGCGGAAACACAAGCGTACGAGTAATATAACGAGTTTAAAGTGGGCCGTACTGTGGTTGATGATTCGCCTCGTTCCGGTCGTCCATCTAACTCTGTGACCGACGAAAACATCGAAGAAGTTAAGAAAATTGTCTTTAAAGATCGTCCTATGAGCATCAGGGAGATATTAGCAAATCTTGGCATCTTGTTCGGATCGGTGCAGAGCGATATGCACGATGTCTTGGGCAGACAAGTTGAAGCGCGGCTTGTGCCGAGAGTGTGAGCCGCGCCGGCTCACACATCTCATCTTGTACGCGATTATTTGACCAAAAACAACGTTCATACCGTCCCGCAAACTCTGTATTCAACTGACATAGCTCCTTGTGACTTTTTTTTATTCCTACGACTCAAGTTAACACTTCGCGAAAGGCGTTTTGAGACGATTAAGGCAATAAATGAGAATTCGCAGAAGGAGCTGGAGGCGATTCCAAAATCGGCCTATGAAAAGTTTTTGCAGATTGAAGGAAGCGTTGAAATATGTGTAATGCTTCCATTCGAGATTACTTTGAAGGGAATAACATGAATATCGATGAATAATTGAACCGTTTTCGTTTTAATGAAGAATTCCGGGTACTTTTTGATCATAAGGTATGTCAAGGCTCGCAGGCAGAAAAAACTATCGATGTACTCATTGAGCTCAAGGCCAAAACGGAGGAGAGGGAGCCATTTGGAACTGCTCTTGCAGGGTCTCTTGGGGACGACGGTTTTCATCAACTCGTCCCAAGAGCCAAACTGTTGATCTACGGCCTCGTGGAGACAACCAAAGTCGTAGATACTGGGAAAGCTTTTAAGGCGGTTCTAGGGGAGTACATGGGTACGTTTAACAGGATCAACTTAAGGAAAAGGAGCAACGGAGGTTGTGTGCGAGCCTTCGTTGAGCTGGACGCTGCCCCTGTCACAAAGTTGGAGCTGGCAGCCCGACTAAAGGTCGGGTGGGTAAACTGCCGGGTAAAGGCGCACTGTGCTAAATCCCAGTGTTACCGTTGCCACAGCTCCAGGCAAAATGCCCGGGAATGAACCAGAGAAGGCCGCAGTGGAAATTGCCGCAGATACGGTCTGGAGGGCTACAAGGCTGCGGATTGCCAGAATAAGGTGACTTAAAGCCCACCCCTCACAGCAAAAAGAAAACCTTAAGGGATTTCTGAGAGGAGTGACCCAACAGGCTCAGGAATGGAGGTGTCGGCGCTCAAGGAAATGCGTCCTTGACCAACGGCCTTGAAGTAATGTGCGGTTTCCAGGCTCGTTGGTATATGCGGAAGGAGAAGGCGTGTTAATCGGTAAGAATCCGACACTACCCTAGCCTTAATGAATGACCTGAAAATCTATGCTTCTACTGCAAGGCAGCTTCAGAGTGCTTAAAGTGTCGTCGAGAGATACACAAGAGGGATTGGTATGGACTTTGGATTGGACAAGTGTGCCAAGATTCATCTGAAGCGAGGACGAATTACTAGCGTTCCGAAGACCCTAAGCTCGTTGATATGTGTGTTATTAGATACCTGGACGCTGGAGAAACCTATCAATACTTGGGCGTACCTCACATCCGCAATTCAGGACGTAACATCAGTGAGGGAGTCTCCCCGAAGCAGATACAAGCGTCTTCTTCGGCAGATTTGGTCTTTCAATCTGTCGGCGTTGAACAAGTTATATGCGACTAACATGCTTGCCGCCCAGAATCTACTCTACTCATTTGGGGTGATTCCATGGACGACTAACGTGCTTACGGCCCTTGACATCACCACACGTAAGATCATGTACAAGCAGAAGAGCTTGCATATCAATTCTTCCGTTCCACTATTATACATCCCAAGCCGTCAAGGTGGGCGGGGACTTCTGGATCTCCAATTTCTTCATAACCGAATTGTTCTGGATACAGCTTACATCGTTGCAAATGGAATAGATCCTCTCCTAAAAATAATCAGGAAACAAGAGATGATTGGCAAAGAATCATTCCTTTACAAAGCCGCGGAGCAGACGGCCGAAACCCTTGGCCTGAATTTTAACATCAGAGGAGAGGAAAGTGTATTACTTCATCTAGATGCCACACTTCGAAAAGCCTAAGTGAAGAAAGCAGAGGTTGAAAAATTAGGCCAACAGCTACACAGCAAGAAAATGCACGGAAACTTTCACAGAAATGTAGAAGATGAGTCCTTGTCGAAGGAGCAAAGTTTTACTTTCCTCAGATCATCAGGACTTAATTCAGGTACAGAGGGTTACATTTTCGCATACCAGGACGGCGTCATTTCCACCTTAGTATAATGTGATCGCCTTTTGCGTCAAGAAGCTCCCAGCGATAGGTGCAGAGCATGTCACGCAAACGCTGAGTACCTAAAACACATACTATCCAGGTGTCCTACTCACGCGGAAACGACGTATCTCTACAGACAGAATGCAGCTCTAAAAGTGCTCTACTACCATCTTTGTCGCTCTTACGGTGATGGCCAAATTTTCTGGAACTACGATTTTCGGACAGCAGTCTTTATTGCACAATTGAAGCCTGACATTATTCTCCAAGACTTCGAGAAACGAACTATATTCGTGATCGAATTCTCGGCTCCGGCCGACTACAACATCAATGCCAAGGATTAGGGAAAGGAGGAGAGGTATCAATACCCTAAAAGGGAACTGCAGCGACTGTTCCCAAAATATTCGGTCAAAGTAATTGTCTTTGAGGTCGGTGCCCTCAGAGGTGCGAAACTATCACTGGTTCGTTACCTCAAATCCCTACCGCTCCGTGTCCTCAAGAGCCACGAGGGTTTCACCGGCCTGTCTTTGTGGTTCCGTCGTGCCCTGTGGCCACCCATCTCATAATCGTGAGACGTGGCCATAGGTGTGACTTACCGCGGTTCTACTGGGAGTCGGTGTCTTTTTCATACATTTATATTACACATCAAGACACATTTTGCAATAATAATCTGCTATTTTGGACCAGCCAGTTTTAGTTTGACATTTCTGACTTCGGATTCGGAATCTGGGACCTCGAAAATCCCCGAGTATCAAGATGTGCAGAATTCTAAAAAATGAAATGAAATTTATTTGCCATATAAGGTCTATTATTTCATAATCAGCGACTTGGAAAATGTGTGAAATAAGTATTTCATTAAATACTTTGTCTGAAAAGGCCAAGCATTCTATATAATGCCTGGATTTGATACTTTGCATGTAACATATCTGGACTAATCAACATTTTATTCGACACTAGAGATCTTTGGGAGAACGGGTTTTCTTGATTTTTTCAATTGTAACGAGATTGTGATAGGAAATTGTACTTCCTTTTCATTGATCATAAGCCTTTTTTATAAATAAATATTTAAACTTAAAAAACGATGGTTAAAAAATGTCACTTGTTTTCGAATTTGAAACATCTTACTTCCTGATAGATGAAGCTTTGTAATGGTAAAAATTTGGAAAAAAATTTAGTTCATTTAATTAAACGTTCCTCAATTTAAAAATGCATAATACAATGTTCTAAGTAATTATCCGGATGTACGTGTGTGTTTGGATGTCACACTTTTTGTGAACACGATAACTTGAAGACGGTTTTTTTTAAATCGGATTTTTATAGTAAAACTTTTTTCATTTACATGATTCAAAGTTGATGCAAGAATATAAAAGATTCTTTGCCTCGACACGTATCGATTGACCTATAACATTGATACATTTTATTTAAGAGTAAGGAAGTTATAGTGATTTATATTATTTGAAAAATCGATTTTTAAAGTAAAAATTTTTTCACTGACATAATTTAAAGTTGATGTGAGAATAGAAAGGATTCCTTGATTCGAGACGAATCAATTAAACTATAATATTAATACATTGTATTGAAGAGCACGGAAGTCATGGACATTTATATAATTTTTGTAATGTTTTGCACAGAAAAACCTTTTTCATTAACATGATTTAAAGTGCTCAGCAAAATAACCCTCTCTCTGGTTTACAATTGCTTTAATAAATAAAAAAAAGGGCAAACAAAAAATTGGCAGCCCACTTTTACACCTTTGTATTCGTAAAGAAAAAAACCTTAGCTTTTTTTAAGCCTAAAATAAAACCAAGAAAAGTGGTGGAAATTCGAAAAAAGTGAAATTTATGTTTGACCTTAATTTATGAAGGTCAAATGTTTATTTAAAAAATGCTTATGTTCAATGAAAAGGACGTGAAAAATTCTATTGAAACGGTAGAAGACAAAATGTTATGTGATCGAGATTAAAAGAGTTATAATA
>CAKNXH010055644.1:0-23764 GCA_932178445.1 Andricus quercusramuli
AATCTTCAAAATAGACCTATTTCAAAAATTTGTCTTAAATTGTATAAGTTTAAACTATGGATATTCACAATAAAACAAATTGGAGAAATGGAAATTGTAAACGTGTAAAAAATGAGCCAGTGTCGAAAATGGAAGACTTCAGTAAGACAGAATGCCAGAATGTTTGTATATAAGACCATCTTATTGTGATATAAAATCGAAAATTACCTTAATTATTTCTTTATCTGTTTCTAATTGCTGCTGGGTAAAATCTTATATTTAAATAAAAGTTACAGATTACTCTACGCCCATTAAAATTAAAATTAATTAAAATTGTATGAAAGCTGTTGTATCTATATTTTAATGTTAACATATTCTAATTCATGATTATTAATTATATTTTATGGTACTTTGAATTACAGCATATATTTTAATTTGATAATTAGGCAATTCAAATAAACATTCAGGAAGCGCACTATTTTTGCTAGTATAAATTAGTTTATAACTATAATATACTCCTATTATTAACGATATAATAATATAAGTGACTGTACGTGAAACCTCTTCCCTAAATCTGAGCATGATCATCAGATAAGTTTGATATTTAACATGAGACCAATCCAGTTAATATTTATAACCAAACAAATTGTTGTCTAAGTTTCTGAAATGTAATGGACATGTCCTTCGATATTTTATATATTTTATATCAAAATTTTAAAACTAAGCGTTCTTTGAATGGCTTTCTTCCAATCTCGCCAACTATGTGATCTCCCAGGTGAAAAAGTTATATATAATTTATGTATAGTGGACAAAACACTGACATTTTCCATTTGTTTTATGTAGAGTAATTTATACATGAATGAAAAATATCATTGTCTTGTCCACTATGCATAAACTATATGTAACTCTTTCACCTGGGCTTAAAACAGCGTTTTGTAATAATTTTTTAATTTTCCGTGCCACCCTTAATCCAGCTTGCAAGTCTGCAGAATCGTTGTGGAGGAATCGGCGGAAGTGAGAAAACCAGCGATCCAATGGCCCTGAACGTGCAATGCAGTCTCAGGAAACGGTGATCGGAAGTTTCCTAACTAAGCCTTTGTTTGCTGGTGAAAAACAGACCCACCACACTTAGCAATCGCTTTCTCTTCATCCTCTGTCCCTTTTCGTTTTCTTCTTTTATTTACTTTTTCCTTTTTGCTATCTTCCTTAGCCAACTCTTTTCTTCATGTGCGATCCGAATCCAAATCCCTTGTTTGAAAAGCGGAAGTCGCTTGTTTCATTATTTAGATAATAGACTGAATACTAGGATGGCCCAAAGAAATAACATTTTTTTGGCTATCTCACCATACTACTTTCCTTCATTTGGTGTAAAAATAATTGTGCAATTTTTTACAAATTTAAAAAATGGTTTAACTCGTGCTCCAATGTGAAAATTACAAATAAGTTACCTTAATTTTATTCAAAATACTACCCTTACAAATGATAAAACCACTCTCTGGCAGTTGAATATTTTGTATGTGTTTTTTACATACACTTTAGATATTTGTGGCCTTGAATGCTTAGAAATAACCTCGCGAAGGTTGAAATGGGTGCCATTGATATGAAACCACCCTTAAATTTTTCAAGACTACCCCTCAAAACAATATTTTGCTTCTTACAGGGTTTTTCGCTCACATATTTTTTTCTAAAAAAAAATCATGAGAGGACTTCATAAATATTGTTTAAATATTTCAGAGTTTTTCAAATATTTGAATTACACGGGAAATTCATTGAAATTAATAAATGTACGTAAAAACTATGAGAAAGATTGTCCGTTTTACATCTACAACATTATTCTATTCGTCACACGAACCGAATCGCTGTCTCCCACAAGGCGTACGTAAAATTTTGTCCATCGCGGGTAGTGGAAAAAATTATTATAATTAATTTAACTTATTTGAATTTAAATGAAAAATGTTTTTATATTATTTATTTATCCAACAGTCCAAACCAATTACAGGATAACTTACCTCAAGAATTAAGTAAGAGTAGTAATAATAATAATCGTAGATAAATAAGCTGAGGAATAATGAGTTAAAGAAAATATCAGAAGGGCTTGACATAAGCCTCTATAGCAGTTCGTAGATTAGTTATAATGACGTATGAAATAAATCAGGCGATGCATTAGATTTAAAAATATTATTTGTCGCCACACACATTTTACTTATAGGCGTCTCACATTGAGCGAAATTTTTGACGTAGAATGGTAGAGTTGTTGAACGAGAATCATATTTGGGCACTGCCCATGGAATTTGTGATGATAAATGTGTACAGTCGATATAACCCTTTAATAATTTTAAGAAGAACATCATAGTTTGTGCATTTCTACTATGTCTCTAAATTCTTAAATGTTAGCAATTAATATTTTAAAATTAGAACTTGAAGCTGGAATATTTTAAAGCATATTAAAAATGTGTAAACCGGAGAATGAAGTTGTTATCCAATGTCAAATTAGAACAGTTAAAAAATATATATAAATAGTAATGTTAAAAAGAATTATTAGCAGGTGAACACATTTTGAGTGAATTGTACAAAGTTAATTAATTTAAAAAATGTTGAGCAGTTTTTAATTTAATTTTAAAATCTTAGGAATAAAAAATTTTATTAACAGACTTTGAAAAATAAAAAAAAAATAAAAAAAATGTGTTTCTTATGGGTGAAAATGAAATCAACAAATTGTTATTAAAATGAAGATTTTTTAGTTGTAATATGTCTAATGGATTTGTTTAAAAAACTACATATCTCAAGAGTTGCGTATTGAAATAAGAATGAAACATATTAGAACTTTCTATCCTTAAAAGAGAAGTCGTTTTTCTTCTTTTAGATGTGATTCAAAAAGCCAAACCCGGAACACAAACTGTCTCTACATGATTAAAGAAACTGTCAAATATTCATGCAGTATTTTTGAAATCATTTTAGGACTTTTCTCATGATAGATTATAAGAAGAACTGTGAAAGAAGCAAAATATCATTTTAAGGTGCAGTTTAAAAAAGTTTAAGTATGTGGTTTTCCATTACCAGCTTAAATTTCAACTTTAACAAGTTCATTTTCAATCATTCAAAGCTATAAATATCTAAGGTGTATGAAAAAAGCACATTATAAACATTCAACCCCCCACAGAGGAGGATATTTTTATTTTTGAGGGTAGTAATCTGAATAAACTTTAAGTAAAATTATTTTCACTATCTGTTATTTTCAGTGTTTTCATACTTATTACTTTTACTTAAGTAATTTGTAATTTTTACAACAACAACAAAATATATAATTAGCACACTTTCAAGTGAATAAAGACTTTATACCACGTGTTAAACGTTTCATTTAATTTTTAGAACATTGCACTAATTTTTAGTGACAAAATTAATATTTTCAAAATAAATATAAATTGACAGAAGATTCTTAAAAATGGTGAAATACAAACTTTTTTTCGTCTTCTGGAAACTTCTTGCGAGCATTTATCAGTCTATATTCAATGAATGCGGTCCTGTTTCTTCTATCAAAGTAGTGTTCCTACAGATACAATATTCGTAAGGGACAAAAAATTATAATGATATAAATTAACAGGGTTGCTACAAAATTTCAAGTTCGGAATTCCCTGACTCTTTCCTGTCCAATTTTTCATTTTCCCTGACCATTCTAAATGATTAATCTTCAAAAATAACATTATTTCTCAAAGAAGAGTGTAATATTTGAAATTAGAAACAGCTAAATTCAACAGAAAATACACATTTTCAAGAAACTAGTTGAATTCTCAAACAAAATATACTAATTTTCAAACCAAAACGAGGACTTCTTAATAAAAAATGGAATAGTTACATTTTCAGTTCAAATAATGATTTCTTAACTAAAGTAATGAATCTCCAACGAAGAAAAATTTATTTCTCACCAAATAGTGAGATATTTAATCAAAGGATGAATTTTCTACCGAAAATACATGAGTTTTTAACAAAAAAAGATCAGAAAGTTGAACAAAACAAACAGATTTTTCAACCAAAATGACGAATCATTAACAATAAAATTTGAATAAATTAGTTCCATTTCCAATTAGGTAGTTTAATTTCCAAAGAAGAAGGATGAATTCTCAACAAAAAGTGTAAGAGTTGATATTTCATCCAGGAGAGATTTTGATCTTTTACCGAAGCCTGTTGAATTCAACCAAAAATGTTGAATTTTCTGCAAAATAGTTGAACCCTCAAACAAAACAGATTAATTATCAGCCAAAGATTTGGTGATTTTTAACTAAAAGGTACTATTTTTTTTGACCTTGAGGAGGTCAAAAAACAAGGTCAAATGTACACAACTGATCAGATACCCTTTTCCTGAATTTACATTGTTTTCTGGGTAAAGCAAACGTTTAAGATGCTTTGGAATAGTCGATAAAATGTGAAAATGTTCACCAATTTGTCAGCCACGACATTCAGGTCAATTTTTAAGGCCATTTAAAGGTCAAGACGATTTTTCAAAATAAAAATCCCTTCTCTAGACTGCGGACTCGTAAAGAACGGGAAATTGTACGTGAAAATTGGTATTTTAAAATATTTAAATTTGATCTGTAGAAGGTCATATCAAGGTCAATTATTTAAAAAGCGCTTAGTGTATTTTCCAGGTTTATGAAGGTCAATGTCATTTTCTAAGATAAAAAATTTGCAAAAAATGAAAGCATCTTGACTTTACTTTTAGCGTTACCCGAAAACAACGACGTGGACGTAGTAAGTTTTGTTTCCTTTGGGGTGCTCGATCCTGAGTAATGCTAAAAGTAAATGAAACTTTTGTAAAAAAAACGGCTACTTCTTTATTTAAAAAAATGACATTGCCCTTAATAATCCTGGAACATACACTTGAAGGTTAATTTAGTCAAGGTCGTCGAAATTTGTGCAACTTATCTTGTACTTGTTAAAGGCGCCTTCAACTTTGAGATTGCCCAGAAAACCAGTAAATTTAAAAAAAAAGGTTCTAAGCGCTTCTTAAATAATTGACCTTGGTATGACCTTCTGCTGGTCAAAATGAAGGATTTTAAAATACCAGTTTTCACGTACAATTTCCCGTTCTTTACGAGTCCGCAGTCTAAAATAGGGATTTCTATTTTGAAAAATCGTCTTGACCTTTAAATGACCTTGAAAATTGACCTGAATGTCGTGGCTGACAAGGTCGTCAAGGTGGATAACATTTGTACATTTTATCGACTTTTTCAAAGCATCTTAAACATTTGCTTTACCCAAAAAACAACTTAAATTCAGGAAAAGGGTATCTGATCGTTTTTGCACATTTGACCTTGTTTTTTGACCTCTTCAAGGTCACAAAAACAAAATTTCCATAGTACATTTTTGACGTAAAATTTTCCGCTCTATTCAAATCTGCAGTCAAAAATAGGGGTTTCTATTTTAAAAGTCGTATTGACCTTGAAATGACCTTGAAATTTGACCTTAGGTTCGAAAGCAATGGTACAGTTGAATGTCCTCCTCCTATGTCCCGGTCATCTTTTTTATGAACCGTTTTTTATGGTCGAAATCATTACAGTTCATTAATTCGTTAGTGATCGCGCTAGGTGTCTATTTAGTTAGTAAAGCGTTGTTACTTAATAATAGTGAACCTTGTTTACTAATTGATATTAGTAAAACTTATACTAATTTTTTAGTAAAATACTCACTATTTTAAAAGTCAACCCTCAAAAAATTACTATTTTGTTAGTAGAGCATACATGTACTAATTTAATTAGTGGAATTGTCACTAATTCAAATTTAGAGAGTTATTTATTAATCGTGATAAGAAGACAAATAAATTTAAATCTTTTTCCTTTTCTTGGAAAGTTGTAGTCACTCTTTCAGTTTGTTTATCTATTGATAAAGATTACGAATTTTCTTCAACATCAAAATTTGTGAATAAAAATAACTAATTTTATTCCATGAAAAAAGCATTCCGTTAGATTCGTGAATATTAATAATAAAAGACTACATTTTAATTGTAAATGATTTTCCAATAATGAAAAATAATTATTTTCTCAAAATTTTTTCTGTCACACTATAACTTGTAAACTTTTTCATCCTCTTAAAGAGACGAGAAAAATGAAATGATGTACAGAAACTTAGAATATCTTAATTTACCGGCGACAATAAAATTACAGATACTGACAAAAAGATTCCAGGAAAATTTTTAATGATTTACGTTTTATTTTTAAAACTTAATTTTAGTTTGAAGGTTTCAAAATACGACAAAAAAGAATTTGGAAGATTTTAAGATACTTTTTTTTTTAAGTTTCAGGATTAAAAATTTTTTTTAGGAAAATTGTACAATTTTAAATGTTATTTACAAGTTCTGAAAAGATTCGAAAATAATTTAAACCTTGAGAGAGAAGATTAAAAAAATGTCAAACAAAATGTAGATTTTTTGAAAGAAAAGAATTTTTTGAAGAATTGTGAGAGGTTTCAAGAGCATGAAAACATAATTTGATACTTGAAAAGATTGAAGAAAAATAAAAAAGAGTATGTTAATTTTTGTAGTTTTTGAAAAAAAGCTTTTTATGAATTTTGAAAGGTTTAAAGAGAATAAACCAGTTTTTCCAAGATTCCTGGGAAAATTTTAAATGATTTTGTATTTTGAAAATTTAATTGAGGGTAATATTTGAAACAATTTCAAAAGATACCCGAATTTTTCAAAATAGAATAGATATTTAGGAATTTCAGAAGTTTTGAAGAGATTAAAAATATTTTAAAACTTGAAGAAATTTTCGAAAGTGTGTAAAATGTTTGAAAATTTCTTCCAAGCGACTGAAAGTTCTAAATATCTTTCAACCTGTCTCAAATTTTTCCTAATATTTTCTTTCAAAATTTTCGCAAAAATCTTACGAAAATTACATTTATATAACTTTGAAAACAAACTGGTAATACGCGCGCGTAGGGCGTGATTGATGATGCTAGTGAATTTTAATTTGATTTAGATTAAAATTCAATTGTATTGACCTGCTCAACTGATTTAGTTTGGATCAAAATTAACAATTATTTCATGTATTGTTTCACTGTTTCAAAAAGAATAGAAATAATAAGTATCAATGAGAATGAATTAACGAGGATAATTTACATTCACAAACAATAAAAATAGAATAATTGAACGAGTGGTTTAATTGAAATCCTTTCCAATTAAAACCATCCACTCCATCAAAACATGATAGCTCCCTGAGTAATTAAATACATCCCGATTATTTTTATAGGCGTTTTTATTTAATCAAACAGCAACCAGCGAAGCTAAAACTGAATTCGCTTTGAAAGCGTGATTAAATAAACAATTCGGTTCAACCTAACGCTTTGAGAGCGAAATAAATTTGTTAAATATATTCGTTCCGACAATCCATCAGTTATAAACCGATTAAAAATTTCATTTTTTTCCTAGCTGTAGAAAGTGTCTGTAGATATCGATATCGGTGCTCTGAATAGCGAGGCAAAGTTCAATTCCGGGAGATTAATTCGACGAATTCATGCAAATATTTTCGTTTTATCCTTGAATACCGGATTCTAGAAACCAGTTGGCTTCCTTTTGGCACATGCTGCATTTACGGCAGGGTGGATTTCTCCTAGCTGGAAAAAGAAAATAGAAATGAGAAAAAAAATTGAAAACTTCATTGGACTGGAAGAGCGCGGCTTCTTCGCTCTCGTGGAAATTTCTTCGTCCATTGAAGCCTCCCTTGCGTCGACCGAAAAACTCGTTAAGCCCAGCGAAAAGGGATATTTACCCGAAGAAATGTAGAACGCAAATTTTATGCACATTCATTTCCCTCCATGTATACTCCCGACGATTGTTTTCTCCGGAAGCGCAATTACGCGCAGTTGCATAATTTCCAAACGATCATTAGTTACTGTGCTTGAACTATGCTGCACTAGTTTCTGTCGAGAACAATTAACTCTCAAGAAAGTACCTACATTTCTCTTCCGTATTTTCCGAATGTAAATAACCCCCCCGAAATTGTTCGAGTATTTTTTTTTTTACGTTTGATTAAGCTCGGTGCCTTTTTTCCATGTTCTCCCTTTCCCCCTTATTTTCCTTAATTACGTATACGATTTCGTAGCCCCAGGCAAAAGCCTTCATGGTTTCGTTTTTTTCCAAGAAGGGGATGTGAGGGGAACTCCTATCTCATAACTCACAAGGGGTGTGGAAGTAGGGGAAGTGAAAAGAAATTAAAGGAGGTGATAAAAGATAATAAGGGATGAGGAAGTAAAGGAATATGAAGGGAGGAAAAGTAGGGTACGTGGGTAGAAATGTGGGTAGGGGAAGTAGGAGAAGTGGTGGGAAGTGAGGAGACCGGAGTTAGGGAAAGTGAGGGGAAATGTGGGGGAAGTGAGGAGAAGCAAAGGTTGAAGTGTGGAGAAGAGGAAAGTGTAGGGGAGAAGAGGGGAAGTAATGGAATGTAGGGTGAATAGGGAAGGGAATGTGTTTCATATATTTCCTAATTGATTTGTTTTATAATTTTGCAGATTCGAAGGATAGACGAAAGGACTTACGAAACATAGATGAAATCTTGTATAACCGTTAATCAAACAATGAATAATGAGTTAAAACTATTTGATACTAGTATAAGAATACTTTTATTTACATTTTTTTAGACATTTCTTTTCAGTTGAGATTAGGGGACGTCCATACACTCCTTTACCCTTTTTCGAAGAATTCTTATTTTTTCCCCTGTTCTCGAAAAACTTCCGCTTTTTCTTGTTTTTCGCTTAAACTTGAACTAAATATAATAGAACCCAATAAGAAAATCTAACCATTATTGTTTAAATGTGACTTTTTTCGGTTGAAAACTCTACCATTATATTTTTGATTTAGAATTCGTCTTGTTCGGTCAAAAATTCAACGACTTGGTTGAAAGTCACATTTTTCTTATTTCTTTGTTAAAAATCCTTTTTTTGCTGAAGATACATCTCCTTGGTTGTAGATTTAACTATTTTGTTGAAAATTCGTTTCACTTCCGGTTGAAAATTAAGTTTTCAGATAAATCATTTCTATTTTATTTTTGGTTGAAAAATTATCTTTTTATTTGAAAATTCAACTATTTATTTGTAAGTTAATCGTTTTTACGTGAAAATTCAAGTACTTGATTGAAATTTCATGTATTTTGTTGATAATTCATTTTTTTAAAGAAAATTATTCTTCTCGGTTGAAAAACCAACTTTTTAGTTGAAAATTCTCTTTTTGGTTAAAAATTCAACTATTTTGCTAAAAATTTGTAATTTTTTGTGAAATTAGACTGGTTGATCATTTATTTTTCAATCGTTTTTTTCAACCAAAAATTTAACTATTTCAATTTTCGCAGTAACCTTTTCTTTTTGGGTTAAAAATTAGTCTTTTAGTAGAAACTTAATCTTCTCGCTTAAAAATTTATTTTTAGAGGTTAAAAAATAATCCATTTGGTGAAAAATCAAACTATTTTGTGGAAAATTTACTTATTTTATTGAAAACTTACCTATTTTGTTAAAGTCATCTTTCTTGCTCGAAAATTCAACTGTTCTGTTAAAATCTCTTGTTTTGGGATTGACAATTCAATTATTTTAGTAAAAAATGTACAGTTTTGGGTATGAAGTTAAAATTTTTGGTTGAAAATAAATATTTTTGGTTTGAAAACTCCATTATTTTGCAGGAAATTCGTCTTTTTAGCTTGCTAATTCAATACTTTGGATAAGATTTTTTTCTTAATTGCTTGAAGAATCTTTTCAGGTTAAAAATTCAACTATTTTGTTGAAAAATTATCTTTATGATTTGAAAATAACTTTGTTTTGGTCGAGGATTCAACTAATTTGTTACAAATTCTTATTTAATGGTTCAATTCAACTGTCTTTGATAGAAAATCAAAAGATTTTTTGGTGGAAATATCAACTATTGCATTTTTCGTTGATGATTTATTTTTATTGATCAAAGATTCATTACTCTGGATGAAAATGTAACTATTTTGTTGAAAATTTCTTCTTCCTTCTTTGAAAATTAATCGTTTTAGCCGGAAATCTAATAATTCCATTTTTTTTTCGTCTAAAATTTATCTTTTTGAGCTGAAAATTCAACTTTTTGGTTAAAAATAAATATATTTTGTTGAAAATTCATCTCTTCGGTTGTAAATTAAACTATTCTGTAGAAATTTTGCTTTATTCAACATGATTTTTCAAACCTAAAATTAATATTTTCAGTTTAAACTTTATATATTTTGTTGAGATTTAGACCTTCTTGTTAGAAAATGAACGTCTTGCTTGAAATTTCATATTTTTTGTTGAAAAATCGACTTTTTTGTTCAGAATTCATTTTCAGTGAACAATTTTCTCACATTAGATCTTTCAGTTCCCTTGATAAATTTCTATATGGCTTTTATCAGTGTTTAAAATAAATTAAAAAGAAAACATTTTTTTTTGTATTAACACTATTAATCTCCAAGGTGTAAGTTTTTTTCTACCTAAAAGAACAGTTTATAACAGTCAGAAAAATTGGATAATTGGTCAGGAAAAAGTCAGGAAGTCAGGGAATTCCAAAATTGGGATTTTGTAGGAACCGTTTATTCAATTTAAATTATCCTACTTTCGTAAACCCCATTACAGTAAAGTAATTTCGCTGCAATTTCTGGTCGACATAATATCGCGGAATTGATGATCGACTACCTCAGTGAAAAATAAAGTTTTAATTAAAAATTACTACTCCACATCTATACTTTGCTGAGCGTTAATGAAAGAGAATAACAAATATTTTACTGCCCAATTTTTTGACGCTTTGCTATATTAACCCACCGCACGAGAATCGTAAATATTGTATACGATCAGCTTTGCTCTTTTATCCACTTTTGATGTTCCAATTATATTCGTCGTCTGAAACAATAAAAAAAAAGGAATCGTTCGCTCTCCACGGAGCGAACTATTTGATTGTCAAGGGACATTTTTGCTGCAACTACGATGAGGAGCGAGTGAATTTAAATTACCTGCCTCTTAAAGCTGTTTTATTCGACCGAATCATATACCTAATTACTCATTAGACCCAGGCTCTCTTATTATGAAAATTTCAAACGAAGATAATATATTTTTAAATACCCTACAGATAAATTATTAGAGCATTATCAAATTATTCGAGCAGAGTTAATTTTGCTTTAATAAACAAAATATATCTCCCACATTCATTTGATTAGAAATTACTGTCAGAGAATTTAGATAATTGGAAATTCAAATAGTTTAAAAATGAACATGTTTGTAGTCCAAAAAAGTTTTAAAAATAGTGTTAGGAAAAAAGAGTCTTTGATTTAGAAATATCAATTTTTAGTATTCTTTAATTTAATATTCAACTATTCAGGGCGTAAATGAGTCCTGAAAATGGAACACTGAATTAGACTTGAAACATTAAAGTTTAAACTGTTTCTGTTGATAATCAATAACTTTAACTGTGAAGCGTTGAAAACAGCGGTATTTCCAAATATAAACAATTTGAAAAAACATATAAAATTTAAAAATATACATAACGTTAAATTGACAATTTCATTGTAAAATTGTATGCCTTTGAAGTTGCAAAATTTAGACATTTTTTTTTTTATACCATTAAGCCGTTTCCCTTTTGGCGAGCCTCTAGGGGTAGGCGTGACACTACCCGATTCGGGTAGTGTTTCTAGGTGGATAGTTTCTTGTAGTAAATAACTACAAGTGTGGGCTCACCACACCCACGACCACCATTTAACTAATAAAATTTAAAAAATACTGGTTAGAGTAATTTAAAAATTGAAAAGTTGGATATCTTTTATAAGTTCATCTATAAATTGCGGACAGAGTAAAATCAGGGATAAGTCAGGGTTTTTTTTAAATTAAGTTTTGCGTTTCTCCTTTTTATAAGACCTAAACTCGAACTTTAAACTGTTCCGCAAAATTTCCTGTTAGTCCTAGAACGTTTGAAATTTAGTATTCTCCAGGAGTGTTACTACCTTAAATACAAAGAAACTTTTCTAAATGAAAAAATAAGTTTCATTGAAATAATTTACTGAATTTTTTAATTCAATTCAATTTTTTTCAATTCAATTCACTTGAACAAATTACATTTTCGATTTTTTTGTTCCTGTGTGGAAGGAAAAATTAATCAGATGATATTGAGAACTCGCCGCGAATTCACCTGTTTTCAGAGAAACTTTAATTTCTCTTAAATATGCTAGATGATAAAGCAAAATTATGAACAATATAAAAGATACATATGCATAATCATGCGAAACTTGTTATAAAAAAATAAGCATATTAATCAGCCGCATCTTTCATATTCTGTATAATTCACGATAAATGATATATGAATATTATTCGGTATATTTATCCTTCCACGTAGTTTATTGTTAACAAGAACATCGAAATTGGAGCTGAGGTTCGGCCTTCCTTTTTTTTTAACACGCCTAATATACGTACAGATTTTTTTAACGTAAACTGTTTTGAGTTTCATGTGAAGAATTCATAATTTTTCGTTAAGCATGAAAAATATTTTCAACTTCTTCTTTAAAATTGTTGAAGATACACAAAAAATACAAAGTTAAATTATATTTTCAAGTTTAAAATTTTTTCGTAAGATCTAAAAAAAATGTGATGTGCTTCGTGCTGAAAAATGAAAATATGATATCATCATTAATTATATTGGTACATATACTAATGTTATATCATATTTATAATTTCAAGTCTATCTCTAATCATAGTATATTTATTTCCTGTTCGAAATTGTTGAACTTAAATTCACTTTATATATCTAATGTACAAAAAGCTACGTCCTACCCAGTCGCGTTTCCGTTCGTAAGTTTCTTTTGAAAAGATAATTTCGCGACGAATTTTTACCCAGTAATCATTAAAACTTTTCAGAAATTTGGTTTCAAATTTACTGAGTTGCGTTTAAACTTTCTCTTAGAATTCTGGAATTTGTTCCTGGACACGGCTAGGCTGATTTTAGTACGGGATACATCTATTTCTAGGCATACAGAAAATGCTAAGCCTGGCGTTAGCTCGTCATAAAACGGAAAACCCTATCAGGGCCA
This sequence comes from Andricus quercusramuli, assembly GCA_932178445.1. NCBI lineage: Eukaryota > Metazoa > Arthropoda > Insecta > Hymenoptera > Cynipidae > Andricus > Andricus quercusramuli. Next base: position 13,020 of record CAKNXH010055644.1, read on the forward strand.
TATCAGATAGACGAAATATTTTTTAAATCTTGAAGATGGCGTTGCAATTTTTCATCCGCCAAGCCAGGCTCAGGCGTTGTGCATCTCATGTCAATCTACCGGCTAGTTTCAGCATTAAGCCTGACGCTAGGTTGGGCGTGGCAAAAATTTATATAAAAAACATATTTATTCTTGCAGAATCAGGCGTATGCAATTGAGATACTTATCGGTCTAAATATGCATCCAATATATAATATGACAGTGCAGATTTTCCTAACCGTACCATTCTATCACTGTATTCGTGTGACACTGGCATTACATGCAGAGTATGATAGCTACTTTGTGGGCTATCGCCCGCACACGCCCCCGCCTACGCTCCCAAGCACGCCACCGTACTCGCGCCAGGATTCACCCCGCCCGATACCCAGTCAAAGACGCGGACTGAACCCCAGGGAATAAAATGGTAATATTATTAAGTACAATATCAGGAAATTGAAAATTATATTAAAAGTTTCAATTTCTAACACTTCATTCCGGCATCCGATAATATATAATATACTTCATATTGATATAATTATATCGAGTTAAATAAATATGGGTAATTTTCAAATTCAAGGCAAACTTGAAGTCGCAGTAATATAAAATAAACTTAGAAACTCGTACTGATGTTTTAAAATATAATAAATACCTATTATCATCCTCTACAAAATGGTTAGTTCTATTATTTCATTTCTGTTCCTATTTACTTTAATTTAATATAAGAAGACGCCGAACGTCATCACCGTACGGCGTCTTAACCTCACTTTGCACAAGGATAAACTGATTTTCTCCTTTTTTTTTAGACAGTAACCTGAAAAATGCTTAACGTATCAAGTTTTTAAACTTTGAATTAACATAAATTTAATGTATGCACATTTTTAAGTCAAATCATTAATATTGTGAAACCCTTAAAGTCTGTCCCTCGATTTTTGTCTTTTCAGACGTCATGACCGTACGTCTTTTTTCCTAGTAAAATATTGTAGTTACATTTAAGTAATAAATGCAGGTATATTGAGTCTATCGTTTAGTACAAGATTCTATAAACTTGAGCGTGAAATATTTATTCTTTCTTGTGGATCTGATATTTAAACTGAAAAGTGCATTTCGACAACAAAAACGTCATTCCCGTACGTGTGTTAGAAACCAGTTTCGGTGCGAAAAAAATGATAAAAACCATTCCGTTACTCGCTCAACGGTGTTTTCTTTCATAAGTAGGCGACTTTTCATGATTAAAATCTGTTATTTTTTTATAAATATTAAAAAAGCCTAAACTTCATAATTTTTCTAACATCATTACAGTACGGTATACAACAGAAGAGCGCACGTCTGCTTATATGCGCATGCGCGTGGATCAGATGGGCCGATTTGCTTCATATTTCCTAAACCTCTATTTATAAATATAGAGATTATAAATAATATATGAGGATGGTAAAAAATTGACATACTTCAGACCAAAAGTAGATTAAGATGTTAAAAGTCCTTTATTTTCTGCTGCCAACGTTTCGAAAACTTGTGTCGTTTTCCTCTTCAGGACGTATATTGAATTTCAAAGTTCGTCATCTTAGTCATGATTATAAAATCCTCTTCCTCATCTTATCACTGTTGGAGCTTCATTTTTTACAATAAATTTTGTGTAATTCTTTTGACAGACTTAAATTTGTTTAAAAAACATTTATACTTTTTTAAAAAATTCTAATAATTTGGTTAACTTAGTTGAGTAGTCAGAGAATCCCCAACTTTTCTGCTCCATTTTTGCATAGAGCGATTAATGAAGCTCCAACAGTGATAAGATGAGGAAGAGGATTTTATAATTATGACTAAGATGACGAACTTTGAAATTTAATATACGTCCTGAAGAGGAAAACGACACAAGTTTTCGAAACGTTGGCAGTAGAAAATAAAGGACTTTTAACATCTTAATCTACTTTTGGTCTGAAGTATGTCAATTTTTTACCATCTTCATATATTATTTATAAACTTATATTACTCAGACAAAAAACATCGCTTTAACACCATTACGAATCTAACAAATATAGAGATTAGTGAGAAATAATATTAAGATGGTAGAGATGACATACTTCAGACCAATAAGTAGAAATTGGATGTTAAAATTTCTTTATTTCTGTCGACGTTTCGAAAACTGTAACGTTTTCCTCATCAGGACTTTGAAGTTCATGTTTCCATTTTTAAAAATTCATCACATTTTTTATTCAGAGAATTCCATTCCTCATATGAATACTCTTCTAAAATTCAATACATTTTTTCATTAATAACTTAGTTAATTTAGTGAAACAGTCGGAGCTTCTGTTTCGCTCCATTTTTGCTACGATACATTCAATAAGATTTATAATTTCAATAAGGTTCAATAAGGTTCAATAAGGTAATTTAAAAACAATAAGGTTCTCTACCATCTTAATATTATTTCTCATTAACTTATATCACTCAGACAAACAACAGCGCTTTAACAACATCATTATTCTAAAATATAGAGATGTCAAAAGTGAGCTGAATAAATCAATTAGAAGGGAAGAGATGCGATGGAAAGTATATCACAGCACAGGTAGGTAGATTTTTTATTACAGCTAAAAGGTGTTGAGATTCTAATATAAAAATGGAAGCATAATTTATTACTTAGTTACTTAGTTAGTATGTGACACGATGTAATAATTATATTTGAATACATTTAAAAGACTACATAATAAATCATGTAAATAGTTTCAGTGAATGTTTTGAACCTTCAATTTTATATTGTACTACAGTCACGTTGGTAGTGGGACGATGGTCGTGGGGGTTAAGGCATAAGCTTGGGACCCACTCCGTCGGCTTGCGGGTTCGATTCCCGCCTCGCACTCTGGAAGAGTCGTGGGACCTGGTGATTCGGAACCCACCTTAAGCTGTGGGTCCCCCTCCCACCACCAAGTATGTGTGTGGGAGGTGTTTGAAGGAATAGGGAAGAGATACAAGAACAATGTAAACCCTTAGGGAACACATTAGAAGCTTCCATTCTATTCCATTCCATTCCAGTCACGTTGTTTCCATTCTTATAATTTAAAACATATTCATTGGGACAAAAAATAATAGTAACAATTAGACTCTTAATTTATTACGTCGCCTTACTTATATCCAAAAAAATGATCTACAATAGTTAAATATTTCGTTTTTCCTAAATGGCATTCGTTACATTATTCACTTTTGAACTTTTTTATCTCTCTCTTGTGATCTCTCTCTTTTGAGCTCTCTTTCATTAATCTCCTAACCTCAAATCCACTTTCCGTATTTCATATACGAATTTCATTATTATTTCTTATTTTCTTAACTACCCCTCTTGGATTTTAAATTTCTAGATGTGATAAGATCAATTTCTGTTATAAAATAATTGATTCCTAAAAATGATGTGACTGCCACTGTAGGTTCTAAAATTTGCATACAATTTGAAAATTACCCATATATGGGTTTCATGCATCTAAGTGCTTTTTCACTCTTCTAAGAATAATATGTGCCTCTATCTATCAAATGTCGTTTTAATTTTTAATTTTTTCACAACTGATTCAAGAAGAAATTTAATAAGGCACTTGAAAATTTTTTGTTTTGAAAGTTGGTCAGTTCCTTCTGGCTACAGATATATTTTATATAAAACTAATTCACTGACCAAAGTCGGGACCAAAAGTCCTAGCACCTGGCTTTGAAGCTTTATTACTCGGCGAGAAAAAATCGTAGAATTTTCAGTCGAAGACCGAAAAATTCTTCAAAATTATACTTGTGAAGCGATGTCAGTTTGATTTTTTTCAAAATTTCTTAAATTTTTTATGAAGAAAATTAGAAACACAACATTAACAAGTCAATTTGTGCAAAAAATTTATTTTCGAACAAAAATGCTCAGAAACATTGTGAATCCAAAAACCAGTTGTTTTGAAAAAAAAAACATATTCAAAAAGTTTAATATATGCAAAAAGAATCGCATAGAAAGGCCTCAGAATATGTTTCCAAATAATATTGTAATTTCTTCATTTTTGCCTGAAAATTTCTCTTTTTCAGTTGAGAATTCATTTATTTAGTTGAAACCTTTTTTTTGGGTAGAAAATTCAATTATTTTGGTGGAAAATAAATTTTTTTGGGTCGAAAATTTAGTCTGTTTTGGTTGAGATTCAACTAATTTGTTAAAAATTAATATCTTTTGGCTTAATTGAAATTTTGTCGACTGAAAATTAAAATATTTTTTGATGAAAATATCAAATATTACACTTTTTGTTGAGAATTCATTCTTCTGGCTCTAAGGTTCATCATTTTTGGTTGTAAATTCAACTATTTTGTTGAAAATTGCTATATTTTTATTTGAAAATTAATTATCATAACTGGACATTTAATTATTCCATTCTTTATCCAAATTTTTTTTTCGTTGAAATCTCAACTATTTGTTTGAAAATTCATATATTTTGTGAAAAATGTATCATTCTTTGTAGAAAATAATCTTCTTGATTGAATTTTCTTTTTTTTCTTGTTAAAAAATCAACTATTCGGTTTAAAATTCATTTTTAGTACACATTTTTCATACGCTGAATCTTGCAATTTCGCTCATAATATTTTGTATGACTGATTTCACTGAAAGTGTTTAAAATAAATTTAGAAACAAAATTTTTTGGCATTAACATTATTGATAACCTAGATGTCAGGTTGTTTTTATATCTAAAAGGAAGGTTTATAACGGTCATGGAAAATGGAAACTTGGTCAAGGAAAGTCATGAAATTTAACATTGGGATTATGTAGCAACCCTTTATTTGAGTTTCATTCATCCTACTTCTGTGAACGCCACTAGAGGGAAGAAATTTACTGCAATTTCAGGTCGAGATAATACCGCTGAATTGATGATCGACTCTGTCAGTGAAAAAGAAAGTTTTAATTAAAAATTACTACCCCACGTCTATAGTTTGTTGAGCGTTGATGAAAGAGTATAAAAAATATTTGACTGCACAATTTTGTGATGCTTTGCTATATTAAACCACCATACGAGCATCGTAAACATTGTACAGGATCAGCTTTGCTCTTTTATCCACTTTTGCTGCTGCAATATATGTCGTCGTCTGAAACAATAAAAAGGAAAGGAATGGTTCGCTCTCCACGGAGCGAACTTTTTGATTCTCAAGGGACATTTTTACCGCAACCACAATGAGAAGCGAGTGAATTTAAATTACCTACCTCGTAAAGCTGATTTAGTCGACTGAATTATATACCTAATTACTCACTAGACCCAGGTCCTTTTATTTAAAAAATGTCAAACGAATATATCCTATTTTCACATATTTTAGAGATAAATTATTGAAGCATTATTGAATTATTCGAACGGAGTTAATTCTGCTTAAATAAACAAAATGTATCTCCCACTTTCATTTGATCACAAATGATTGTCAGAGAATTCAGATAGTAGAAAATTCAAAGCGTTTGAAAATGAACATGTCTAAAATTAATATGAAAACAGTTTTAATTTATGCTGAATAAAAGAGAGTCTCTGATTTAAAGTGTAGTTTTTTAGTATTTCTTCCTCATAGCGGGATGTTTATAATGACACAAATTTTCAAATCTGCTTTTTTGACATATTTCGATATAATTCGACCTCAGGAGCTGAAAAATATAGTCTTCAGAAAATTTCCGCGTGTGTGTGCTTGTGTGTAACTTTTTTCTGTTTACGATATGTCGAAAACTAAAAGAGCTATGATTACGAAATTTGAAAGACTTGTAGCTACGGCTGATATCCAGGTCTGATAAGATTTTAAGCTAGATCGATCATTTGAAGTAGCTTTTGTGAATTTATGTAGAGATTTGAACAAAACGACAAATTTACCTAGTTTATATGAAAAAAACATTTTTGACATTCTAAATACAGCAATAGAATATGTAACTAGTGTATTTGTTCGCGTCTTCGAGACGCATCGATCGACCTATTGTTGAACCTATTATGATTCACCAGTAACGATATATAAAGTCTCAAAAACGAATTTTAAAAAAATGAGTGTATTCTGTTCACATGAGAAAAAGTTTGTTTACATTAGGAATACTACACACTGTATCTGACATGTTTGTTCGCGTCTTCAAGATTCGTCAAATGACCCATTGACGAACTTTCGATGACATTCTTGATTAATAAATATGTAGCGTCTTGGAGAGTTTAAAAAAGGGTACATTGTTCACACGAAAAAAACTATTTTTCAAATTTGGAATAAAACATTAACCGTAAGTTAAATGTTGTTCATTGGAACAGAACACATCGCTTGACATGTTGATGGGCTCTATGATTTTCTGAAAATAAGATTTTCGGTAAGACAGAAACATAAGCTTGAAAAATATTCAATGTATCAATTTTGTTTCTTTTGTCAGAGAAAAACCTCCCTCTATGAGGAAGCAAATTTATTTTATACCTAGTCTAGCTATTTATGGTTTAGTATCCGAAAATTCGGATTTTCACCTAACTACGAACTTTGAAATTTTCCGAAAAATTCTCTGTTGTTCCTAGGACGTCGGAAATGTTGTATTCTCCAGGAAAATTACTGTCTGAAATTCAAAAAAAACTCTGTTCCAAATCAACAAATAAATTTCAGAGGATGTATGTATCTATAGGCCACCATTGAAAATTTTTAGTTTTCCACCTAAAGCCAAACTTTAAATATGATTAGTGAGGTAAAATTACATACTACCTAGGGAAATGTCTGGGATTTTTTCAAATGAAGCTTTCCAGCCATCCTATACTTATTAAGTTAAACAATGTCAGTTCTACTTTCTTATCCGAAAAAGTTCCATGTTGAGTTTTTTTCAAAAACGGCTCCAATAATTTTTAAAGTTTTGTTGTCGAAATGATCTTAAGGTATCACAGTAATTAGAACAAAAAAACGGGAGGTGTAAGACCTTTTTTGTTAAGTAAAATCGAAGCCCATCGTGAAATGTTAAATTTTATGTGCTTGTTTCATTTTGAATCTGTAAAAGGATACAATTTTTAATTTGAAGCATTGGAATGAAAACTTTTATAAATATTTAAAGCTAAAAGTATACAGATACATTTCATGTCGTTCAACCAGTTGAATAATTTTCTAGTTAGCTTTCTAAATAATGAAGACAATATGAAATTTATCGCTGTATATATTGAGCTATCAATCATGAAAATTCTCATTTCAGTGCTTTAAATTTCAAATTGTATTCTTTCTGAAGCAGAAATTTAATCTACCACGTCCGAAATATTACGTTATAGAATATCAAAATAGATATATTTTTTCTCGCTCTGAATTACGTTTCATTTTTAATAACAAAAAAAAATATTTTATGGTTTTTGAGAAGCATTATTGCAAAGATTAAATTTTTTTTCTAATAAAGGTACGATATAAGACGAAAGTTTGTAATTATTTCTGAGCACGAAACGGAAGACATATTTTTTTTGTATCGTAATTAAACAAAAGCGAAATGCAGTGATTCCCAATCGCCCTCAAATTTTACACAAATCTAATACCTTCTAATTATGGGACGAGAATGTAAAAATAGAGTTTAATTTTGAACAAAGAAACGACGGGAAAATGTACTAAAACAAAATTAAAGCATAATTGGTTTATATTAAGCAATAAAAAGATTGAAAGCAATTCAATTGTTTTCAGTTTTTAAATTGATCAAGAGAGCGAACATAATTGAAGTTCGAAATAAGTTTGTAAAAAAATGACATGAAACAAAATTGAATCCCTTGTTTATTGTGTGCAGGGAAAAAAAGGAAGCATGAAACGTACGAAAACGAGTTATAAAAATCGATAGTGTGATTCCATTGCGTATTTTTTAAAACATTTTTATATCATTTCGTCAAAAAACTTGGTCCATACAATATATTTTATGTTAGAATTTTTCGAAGTTAAACTGTTACCCGTGTAAATAAATGAGATATCACGTTGACCTTCCCATTGCGAGATAAAAGTCACGTTATGAAATACAAATTAAGATTAATCCGACGAATGAGATAGTGATGACTACAATAAAGGTTCTGGTGATGTCTTCATCAAAATTAATCTTATACTCACTGTTCACGAAATGAGGATCATCCTGGGTAGTTTGCTGTTTGCCTTTACAATTTTTCATAATTCTATTGGTAAATATAATAATGTAATATCATGTCTATGATTTAATGTTTATATTGAATTATACCTATATTTATTTTCTATTTGAAATTATCTAAATTAGAATCTCTTAATATAATCAGCATGTCTATTGACCGGGAAATCCGGATTTAGTCGGGCATTTTGAACACCGCAAAAGAGCCAGGAAGTTTTCTGAAACCGGCAGTTCTTCAGATTTATTGTTATTTTTTCTGTAAACATCGTCTCGCTCATCAGAGAAAAAGTGTTTGGAATTGTCCTCATGTTTATCAACCATGACCGTTAAAATATTGAAGATCATTTCATATTTCAGATATTTGAGATAATTTTTCATTAAAAAATGAAGGTCCTTTTAATACTATATATTGAAGAATTTAAAGTTTGTGTTCAAGGATCGTTTAAATACTGAAGTTCCTTTTATATTTGAGAGTGAAAACTTCCGCTTTAGATATTTAACCTAGTAATTACAAAAGCAACATACACTTGTTTAATTAATCACTATCATGGGCATACTAAATTCATATTTAGGAATACTCTAAATTTTTTGCAAATAAATTGAAAACTCGCTTTTCGAGGTATACTGATTTGAAGTTGGAGAGTGCCATAAGGTCATGTGTTATATATTTTGTCTTCGAATCAGTGCGGGGTAGTAACTTGTTACATGTAACTAAGTTACTCGAAATTCACGTTATTTGTATTCTTCAGGTAACTTAGTTACCATTTCGAAAAGTAACTTGTAACTTAATTACGATTTTTGCAGTAACTTGTAACTTTCACTTTAGTTACTTTGAAGTTACTTTCTGTTTTTGTATATCTCATATTGAGAGAGTTTTATGGGTCAGATGTTTACGGGTCATGTTGCTAATGGCACCAACCAAGCAAGAGTAAAACCAAACAGGCTTGGACAAATTTCGTGTAACGAATCTGAATTGCTAGAATTAAATACGTGTAACGTGATTTTAGCTTCAAATTCAATTTGAAAAAAAAATTTAATAGCATGGGGATATATCTATTACTCGATTTGAATTTTATTCGAAATATATATTGTTTTTTACTTGCCGAAATATATTGTGTATTTTTTATTTTCTTTAAATAATGCCTAATTCATTTTAAATTAAGTTTTTATGAACAATGATCTTTGTTATTTTTACTTTTAAAATTCGCAAAGTAAGGTTAACTGTAACTAGTTACTCAGAAAAGTTACTTACCCAACTCTGCTTCAAATATAAAATTTACCCATTTCCGGTCATATAGGGGACATAAAAGGATAACTTTACGGAATAGAGCATATCAAAGTATGATTTCCTATCTAAAATAAAAAGTCTATATGTTAGATCTTGAGGTGTTGAAAGAAAAACCCTGAAATAATTTCTGAAAAATTTTAAATTTTTAGGCGTAATTCGAAATTTAAAATGTTGGTCCTTTTTTTTTAACTTTCATAAATTTGGTGATTTTATTATAACACCGTTGAACGTTAGTTAATTACGGGTTTCATGTTATCAAAAAAATATGTATTATATATTTTTCTATTAAAAATAAAATATTTATTTACGTTGAAAAGATCTTGGCAACAATATAGTTCTGACGTTAAAGATGTAGGGATTGTAGGGCACATATCGCGCCGAATAATTTTGTACCATTTTTTTCGCACCTCACGTTTTGGGTATTGACATATAAAGGATTTTCCTGAATTTTTGAAACAGGTGTTCTTTCATTTAGGCATAAAATATCAATGGTAGTACAGTTATCTTTCCATTTTTATGAAAAAGCGTGAATTTTTCAGCTTATTTACAAGCTTTTGAAGGCATGCCACATCGCATCAATATAATGGAATTGGTGCGACAGAAATAGGATTTTGAAATTTGTACAAATTTTTATTTTCTAAACATTAATTCAAAAAAATGTTTTTTACACTATAATGGTATAATCAGTGATTTTAGAGCATCTAATTTAGTAAGCAAAAATAAAGAAAAATTAGTGGATGAACCTATTCTAGAATTTTTTCTTGGCTACAGCTAGGCTGTTTTTTGCACGGGATACATCTGTTTCTAGGCATACAGAAATTGTTAGGCCTGGAACTAGCTCGTCATGAAACGCAAAACCCTATGTGGGCCCAGTCAGATAGACAAAATATTTTTTATATGCGAAAGATGACGTTGAAATTCCCCATGACACCAGAATTGCTTGGCCGAGACTGAGTCTGCGACGCAGGCTCAACGTAAGGGAATAAATGGTAATATTATCAAGTACAATATCAGGAAAATGAAAATAGGATCAAAATGTCTGATTTCTAATACCTTCAGCCTCCTTCAGATAAAAAAATGATATATTTCGAAATGGTAAAATTATATCAAGTCGAATTAATATATGGGTTTGATGCATCAAAGAGCTTATTCACTCTTTCAAAAATAATACCTATACCTATGAAATTTCGTTTTAATTTTTGATCTTTTCACAACTGATTCAACAGGAATTTTATTTAAGCACCAGAAATTTTACTGTTGTGAAAACTGGCTATTTCTTTTTGGCTACATATATATATATATATATATATATATATTTATAAATATATATATAAAATAATAGATAAATATATATATATATATAGG
>CAKNXH010055644.1:23864-66544 GCA_932178445.1 Andricus quercusramuli
TTACGGAATTTTTCGTAACGTTAGGCCTGAACGAGTTAGAGAATGGTTAGTCTAACGAAAATTCCGTATCAGTGGACAGTTCGTAAAAGTAATATATTCTCATTGAGGATAATTTTGAATAAAATTCCGCTGTGTTGGCTAAGCCATGAGGCAGATAATACTTTAATCAAGGTAGCAGAGTGCAAATGCAATGACGTAATATTATTAGCTTCCCTATATTCTGTTCGTCTTCTCTTTGTGACACAAGTCACTAAAGTTTCTATGAATTGAATAAAATTTGCTTAAAGCTTAAGAAATATAATATTATTGTTAGCAAATAAGTTGATACGTCTGCAGGATTCAAAAGCCGAGCTTAGGCTGAACCTTAGGCTGATCTTGCACCTCCCGGATTTGTTTCGTTTTTATCATTGTGATACCTTATGATTACTTTGAGAGAAAAACGAAAGAAAATCCTTTGAGCTCTTTTTGAAAATACACAATTTTTTTAGGGGATTAGTGAGTATAGTTTCTCATAAGCTCTTTATTGTGGCACCTAAAAAGAGAATTTATGTTATAAACTTCTTGCTATAATCAATCCGTTCAAAATATTTGAAAAATAGATGAAAAAAGTTGAAAAAATTTAATTTTCTCCAAACTGCCCCTTTTTGGTACATTTAAGTGCTTAGAAATGCTCTATGAGAATTGAATAGCATCAAATTCTGTGCAAAGCTGAAAAAACTAACATCACACCTCTAATAGTTTAGGAGATATATCCGCCAAAACTTATTTTTTATCAACAAATTTCAGTTTACAAATTTTTTATTTCAGTTTTCCTAAAATAACTTAGGTCCTGTGCATTGCAGTTAAGAGTTGACACAGAATAAGTTAGAGTAGACTGAATTTCCTCATAATCTGAAAAAATGCATTGCTTGAGCTCTGATAGAACTTCAGTTATGGCCCCTCAAATAAGACATTCATTTAAGGAACTTATGTAGATACTACAAATTGAGGAGTTTTTAGTTTGAATTCATAAAAGGATAATATTTTTAATTCAAAGCATTCAAAAAGAATCTTCTATAATTGAAAACTAAATGTATACAACGGTAAATTCCATATTGTGTAATCATTTACTTACCTTACCAGTTAGCTTTCTAAAATAGTATTTATCAGCTTTAAATATTTTTATTCTGTAGTCGTTTCTATCTTTACGGCTTTTATTTTTATTCATCTTGGGCTATACGCAAAGAAAAATACTTATGATAATGAACTCAGAGACCTTACCAAAGCAGAAGTATACTCAACCACTTAGGAAATATTTCGTTTTGGAATATCGAAGCAGATGAAATTTTTCTCGCTTCGCTCCCCCTTTTTGCAATCAATATCTTTGGATAGATTTACGAGGATACTATTTCACGAAGGATATTTGAATGTGGCTCTTCTGAAACAAACGAAATCGAAGTGTCAAAGCAGATTTTAATATAATATACGTTGCATGCAATTCCTGCAGAATATATACGGTAAAAAGCTTATAAACAAAGGCAGTACTGAGTGGATTGTCGAAGAATGTGGTGTAGAGGGAACCTTGATTGCAAAGAGTGAAAGAAATTTTTTAAGATAGTTTCATCATGTTGAGAGAAAGCGTCATAGGAACACAAAAGCTTGGATGAAAATATGTATGGATTTAAAGGAAGAAAAAATTGTATGCTAGAACGGAAACGCATGAAGGAAAACTGTTTATAGGAAATGTTGGGAAAGAATTGTGGACACTCATACACAGTAAAAACTAGGCATTTATTTTTATCTGGGATCCTTTTTTGGGCGTTCTAATATGATCTCACAAATAGTCTTATTTTAGTACCAGTTTCTGTCTTCAGATTGATAAATGGTCCGAGATGGCGAACTAAATTGATTTAGAGGGTGCATTGTTTTAATTTTTCCAAACTTCACTCTTACAAAAAACAAAAAATAGATGAAATAAAAAATTCGGAAAAATTAGTAAATTAGTGTTGAACCGTCACACTCAGACGTCGCGAACTTCAGCCCTATGGGTTACGTTGGTTCCTAAGCTTGACAGATTAGAATTTGTTTTATCAGATTTACTTATTGACAGATAATCCTCATTTCGAGCCTATTTCAATCCACAAATCGACCTTGTTTTATTAGATTGGTGGATCAAACTGAGGTGGGATTGTTTTGTTGCGTGAACTGTTTTAATACCGAATTAAGTTCTAAATCGAATCCTAGTTTTTACAGTGTAGAGCCCTCGTAGAGAGCTTTTAGTGGATGTGATTGGGGTAAAGAATATGGATCTTCCCACGGGATTATCAGCCACTTTGTGTGTTTGTGTATGAACCGTAATATGCGATGTCTTTGGGAAATTCTTGACTTTGAGTGATTGCTAGAGAGATTAATCAGCGATTCATGTTACGCTTACCCTAAAAGGGATTCAGCTTCATGGTATAATAATAATAAAAAAATCCAAAATGAAGATATCAAATAGTTGATAAAGCTTGAAAATAATACAATTATGTTTTTCAGTAGAATTAGAGTATATTTCTAGAGTAAAGTGTAACAGAAGATAGAACCTCGGAGAGAAATGGAAGTTCAACTACCTGAATGGTTGCATTTCAGAACGCACATATACTGTAGATAGAACACAAATGCACCCGACAACATATGCAAAGAGCAAATAGAAAGAGAGTGAGAACGGGGGAAGAGTAAGAGAGAAGTTACAAGACGAGGATGAGAAGGAGGAAGGAGTTAGTTGTTGCATTATTCAACTTGCTTTTGACAAGCTTATAGCACAACAAACCTACCCTAGAATCGATTCCCGGAGAATTCGTCAAAGACAACCCCGGGAATTCAAGATGCGAGGGAATGTTCTTTCGCTCATGTTTTATGCCCCCGTGGCATCCGTCTGAATTCTGTTTTCGACAATTTCGTACAGAGGTTTCTGACAGAAAACAAAGCTTTATTCTTTTATTTATTCTATTAGCCCCCAGTCGCCTGGAAATTGAAGCAATTGACAGGGCTGCTACACAGTAACTCAAGTCAATTTTAGTCAGTTTAAAAAAAGATTCACTATGGTCACTTTTTGTAAAGAGAAAGGCCACCTTAGTTACATTTCTCCATCTCATTTTATCATTATTATTATTCCATTAAACCATTTTAATGTGTAGATAGATATATAAGTCTAAGGTTCATAGGTATATAGGTATGAGGTATATAGGTATATAGGTGTAAGGTATAGATATTTTAGATTGACCTGGAACTCTCGTGTTATTTATTTAAATAACACGTTCCTTCCGCAACACTGATCCGACCCAGGTTGCTGATCAATCCCGCTAGCGATCACCCCAAGTGAAGAGCCTCACAAAATTGTTATGTTTCGTTCCCCACTTGGGCCCATTAGTATCCAAGGTCTTTGTTTTAGGCGTCATTCACTCTATTGTCACTCTGTTTACAAACTATTTGTTGCCACACTTTTCTGTCCTGACATACTACTCTAGCTTCCTTCAAGTCCATACATTTCTTTATGCAAGTTTCTGTGCTTCCATGGCTCCTTATGTCTCTTCGGATTAGAATATCTCATTCGCAGATTCTAACCATTCTTTCGGTGGTCTACCTCTGGGCATTCTGCAATTTGCTTTACTTTTATACACTTGTTTGGTCAGTCGCTCCTCTTTCATTCTTTCAAGATTTCTGAACCATCTCAACTGATTCCTTCCCCATGTGTCCACTCTTGTCTCTTGAACTAGAATAATACACGACCTTTCTTTCACATGAACGATATTTTTATTTTTAACGATTAAAAATCTCATTTTTCTCGCAAACAACGAGAACTATGAATAGTAGTTCATAGTTTACAATTGTTACAATTGTCCCTAATGTCTGTGGAATTGCACCCCTTCGAGATGCTCATTTTGTGTATTTCAACCATTGAAAAAATAGAATAAACCGATAAAAATGATCTAAAGTAGCATGTATTTCAATGAAGTTCAACATTTTATTTGTGAAAATATTTGTTTTTAGTTCAATAACAATGTGAAGAACACGTTTCATGAAATTATTGAGATTCCTGTTTCTCAAAGAGAAGAAAAATTGATTTTTTTTCTATAATTGAAGAAACATAATTTTTAACGATCAAAAATCTAATTTTTCTCTAAAACTACGCAAAACATGAATAGTAATTCAAAGTTTAGAATTGTTCCACTTTCTAAAATTCTTAAAATTATAGCCTAACCACATGTTCATCTGGTGTATTTCAATACATTCTTCCAAGAAAATAGAAAAAATCAATAAAATACAAAGAAAAGTTTTCAAAAGTAAAATTTTCAAGTTCTTTAAACTAAATAATATTTTAGTCGATTTTTATCGGCGTTTTTTTATATATTTTTTTTTATTTGATGAAATATACAAATTAAGCGTCTAGAAAGTGTATGATTTTATAGACTTCAAGAAGAGGAAAAATTCTGTTCTATGAATTGCTTTCCAATATTTTTCGTTTCCGAAAAAAATAAGATTTTGAATCGTTAAGAATGATGCTTCGTCAACCTTAGAGATGAAAACCAATGTTTCTTTACTTTGATGCTCAGGAACCTAAATAATCTCATGGAGCATGTTCTTGAAATTGTTACTGAACTAAAAAACGAACTTATGGCTTGCTATTCTGCCGCCCAAAGTAAAAAGATACATAAGTGAGATTGCCGCACTTACGTATCTTTTTATCTTGGGCAGCGGACGATATTTAGTCATTTTTGGCTTGAAATAATCGAGTGGCATCCCCGAGACACCTACTACATTTCTTTAAATTACTTTATTTTTATTTAGAAATTTGATTTTCAAAATGAAAATGTACACTGAGAAACTTTAGGTTAGAAAAATTACTAAAACGGATAGCAAATGGGGGCAAAATGCTTAAATTTTGACATTTTAATACATAAATAATAAGTTATACTATTTTTATAAGAAGATTTCCTATTTGGTAATAGCAATCCTTACTATTCTCTGTAGTAAAATCCGATGTAGGAAAAATTAGTAGAGAAATTAATAAATTGTACAAAAAAAGTAAAAGTAATAAGTATTTTAAATAACATAATATACTAAATATGTAGAAGAAATTACTATTGTCTGTAGGAACACGATGTGAATTATGGACATTTCCTACTTTTTGTAACAAAGGTTAATACCAATTATTAAATTTGGTCCTAAATATTACTAACTGATTTAGCAGAAAGTATCGAGCCTTGGACCGAGCGCGGCCGAGTGCATCTGACGTTTGTCGATCGCCGATCATATTTTTAGGTTGCGAAAATGACATCTAATTTATGTTTCAATGCAAAATCCGCAAAAAAACATAATTTAAAAAAAATATTTACTTATTTTAATTACATTAAAAATTTTGTTGTTTAAAATTATAAAAATATCATGAATATTAATCAATTAAGGATTAAATGAATTAGAACCAATAAACTTTCTATCATTTAGGTCATATGGAAGTTTTCATTCTGAGTCCCACAACGTCTTATAGGTAGATGGATCATCGCCCGACTGCTGTCCCGGAGACGCGTGTTCGATTCCCGCCAGCCTTCGTTTTCTTCTAACCCGATTTTTCTGTTTCAGCTTTATAATATAAAATACTATCTTTTAAGAATATATACATATATGTAATTTCTAATGTTGTCAATTCTTAATTTAAATAAATGTGAATTATGCGTTAAATGTAGAACATGTGTGTAGAGGTAGGGCTTGTGTGAAAGTTAGCAACACATATTTATTTTTTTTACTATTCCCACTGTAGCAGATTTTGCTAACCAGTTAGTAATTCGGTGCGCACGGTCCCTGCGCATCATTTTACTACAGCACTTTGTAAATACTGTTATCTTCTACAGATATTAATCCAACAAATTTACTATTTTCTCCTACCAAGATTAGTAAATAGTGCAGACTTGCAGTTTTACTACAGAGGTTAATAAATACTTCAAATGTCTTTTACAATAAATGCAATTGTTTTAACTTTTATTCCAATATATTTTATAATTCTTTAAGTAGCTACGAGTTACTATTGAGGTTAGTAAATATTATTAAAATTTGCTTTTTGCCTCTCATTGCAAAGTTCAGATAGTGAAATCTAGTGTGATTTTTAACAAGAAATACAAACAAGGGTTTCTCAGTGTACAAGATGTCACATTAATTATGTGCATTATAGAAAAAGAAAAACTCAAATTCAACAATCTTTAAACTTTTATTTAACATGTGCAAAATTAATTTTATTGCGAAATAATGAACGAAAATTATATTTCAATAACAACTAAAACATAACTTTTCGTCAGCCCTTTCATATTGTTATGAAAATCATTGTGTTTAGATTTCAAATTAAAACTTTCCTGGTAAGGTTTATTGTTGGTCAGACTTTTCATAGTTGTAGCCATAATTTAACTTTTGATGCTGTAATATGAAAATTTTCGTTTTGAAATTCATAAATTCAGAACAAAGTCGACGATCACCGAGATAAATGACGTGAAACAAATCCGAGTGAAATCACAAACATAACCTGCCAACATTCCTACGCTTGAAGTAATTTTTTTAAAGGAGCTTTTATTATATTATTATTATTTAATAGTAAATTCAATGCGATAATTTATCGGTATTTTGCAAATTTATATAGTTTTGAGTTTACGTGTTGAAAGTAAAATTGAACAAAACATAGCAGATATAATCTACTCCAGGTCTTGTTAACATCGTATGCATAACACGTTTTAAAGTGTTACAAAATGAAAAATATGTGTATTCATCACTGATTTATAAATCAGAATATTGTTATAACTAATGATTTGTATAAGGCTTTCAATCAAAGTCATAAACGCTTCACAGTGACTTACGAAAAATCAAACACAAATTCTTAACTAATTTTGAAGTTAGGTTTGATCTTGATTATAATTAATCTACTTACCTTCGTCTTTATTGCGTAAATAAGGAATAGTAGCAATAGAACTATGCTTCTAAACCCGTAACGTACTTTTCTGTTATCGCATTATGCATCAAAATTAGCTATCGCTCATTAATACTTTAATTATTCTTGAAATCCCGTCAAATTTTGTTTGGATACCCAGCCTTTTTCTACTGAAATATCCATTTTCAAAATAACACATAAGATTGCTATTTTGAGTTTTGGTTAAACGAGCTAATGATTAAGTTGAAGTTAATGGAATAAGTATTTGAAAATTCAATTTTTATTGGGATAAAATGAGAATCTGATATACATATAGGGGGACGTGGGGCTAAACGGGGCGATTTTGCTTCAGAATTTTGTTTCAGATTCTGAAATACTTTCTTCCACAATTAATACCATAAGTACCTTAAATAACTAATCATGTACTAAAAAAAAATTTTCGCATTACAAAAATGCCATTCACTTTTTTTCATCAATTTATGAAAAGAGTTTTTCGTCCCGTTGTGCCCCTTACACGGGGCAAAACGGGACGCTTTGTTAAATCCAAAACAAAATGTATCATGAACAAAATTTGTTTGAAAAGACTAAGCAAAATAAGTAGTACAGTTACAAGAACTTGTTGTGACAAGTTTTCTTGTCAATTCTTTATTTAAAAATGACCAAAATCAAGGCTTATTACGCGAACATGAATTTTGTTTCCGTCCTCACTGTCGAAGTCTGCGCAAGATTGATGAGCCCATTTGTCGCACGAACCGAATTGGACCCACTGTTTGACTAGAAAATCGTGACAGTACGAAGGATCGTGACCTTCGATTTCTGCCGAATGCAGAAATCGAAACCATTGTGCGCTTTTACTACATCTCGCGCGGTGTCTCGTTTTGTCCCTACTCATTCTGCCCTCAAAGTACTTTTTCCAATATGACTCCCGAAAATCGCGAAAATACTCGCAATCAAAGACGCAAAACAAGGGCTGTTAGGTACGCAATGAAATGGTGCTAAAGCGATTACAATTAAATTAACATTTGTATTACATACGAGTAGTTGAAAATGAGTAAAAATTATATCTGGGCACGAAAACGATCCATGCTTCTCATAACTTGGAAAATAACAATGAAAGTAAACAAAACCTCCAGTGTTCAATTAAAAAAGAAAATTTTCGTATTTCAGCATAAAAAGTGGAAAAAGGGCAACAAATATAAAAAGTCTGACCAAAAGGGAAGCTTAAGAGGTAAGAATTAATTTAAAAAAAACCATGTAAAATGTTTTTAATGAGGCTATGAAGGTGCCGAAAAATGATTCGGTTTTAGTTGTTGTTGAAACACAATTTTCTATTATTATTTCCTAATAAAGTTAGTTTTGCAGTTTAAAGACTGTTTAATACTGCCTTTAATAACTTCTTTATCATACGATATTTTTATAGAAAGGGTACCCTTTAAATATTACAAAAGTACACTATGATATAAAAAAAAAAGTTTTTGTTCACGGCCAATCATTATGCAAATAAGAGGCCAATCGTTGTAATTTAAAAATGAGAAATTTGTAACCTCATGTAGCCATGGGCCAATGACTATATATTTCACTAAATTCAGAGGCTAATATTTCAATCAGTGATCCCGGTCAATATATTAATCATTGGCCTATGCTAAGCACTATATTCTTGTAGCCATTTGCATCTTTAATATAGTTATTAAGCATTATCCACCTGTGCATGTTAGAATTTTGTCCATTGCTTATAGTGTTTTTTATAAATTGTCAAGCTTGAAAAATTCCCTAAGTAGCCAATAATTGTACCGATTATCCTATCGCATTTTTGACAATTACACTGATTTAGAAAGAATATTTTGTGGAACAGTTTCTAGAACTTTAGAAGCCGTTTGAGATTATTATTTCATAGGCGTATAAAATGCTAAAGGGGATTAAATATTCTGCCGGAGAAGAAAAGCTCTACTAGAGTGGAAAATATGGAATACTTCGCTTGTGAGGAAATCAGGCGCTAAAAAATGGTGTAGAGTTTTAAAAAGTTATGTTTCTAAAATTACGTTCAGACTTTCGATTTGTATGATGAGAAAAGAAACGGAATGTTACAAAATGTAACTGATGGATGCTGCTCGCAAAATGTTGATTTACGAAACTCTAGAAAATATGCAAATATTTTCTTGTTGGTAAAAGTATTTCTTATTCGAGTAAACCATTCTTCCCGTTAGTGCTAACCTGTATTATGATAAAAATAGTGATAAGCGAGATAAAAAAGGGTACTTTGATTTCAAATTAATTTTTAAAGTGCTCAATAATAAGATTTGTATTTCAATGTTTGTGAAAAATCTGTCAAGTTAAGTATCATTTGTATAAATAGTCGTAGATGCTGGAAATATAAGCTAAGATTCATTCAAGTTATTGCTCACAATTTACTAAAATAAATAGAAATGAATACAGAACTGTTAAATTTAAAATCTATCGAAATATTATAATAAAAAATATGTCTGTGACTAACTTCACTCACATCCATGAAAGTAATTGCGTGACCGGGCGAAAAAAAAACGAATCCAATTAAATTCCTTCGCTAAATGTTACCTACTTTGTATCGATAAAAAATGTGAATGATAAAAATGGTCTATGATAAATAATATTTTGTTGACGAAGTCACCTTGTGATTCGCCTTCTTCAGTGAGAAAATGTGTGTGACCAGGCGATATCGACAACACTAGTAATTTATTGGATAATAATAATATAATAATATTAACATAATCTCGATAGGATCGTGCGCCTTCTTCGACCTTCTTCTTACTTTTTTTGAAGAAATGCTACCATTTTTTTCAATTTTAATCACAACAAAACTTTTGAAATTAAAGTGGAAAAAATTCTACCATTTTAATTGAGAACGTTGAAAATTGAATTCCCAGTGGGAGATTTTTAATTCGATAGTATTCGACATCGATTTATTTCAAATTCAATTACAGTCTTCACATTCTCTCCTCTATTCCCCCCTTCATCCCTTTTTAAAATAAATCAATTTTTCCCCTGTTTTCAAGAAACTTAATTTTTTTTCGATTTTTTTTCGCTCGCATGCGAACTGAATTAATAGAACCTAATAAGAAAATTCAACTATTTTCCGTTGAAAAATAATTGTTTTTAATTCTAAAGTCTACTATTATATTTTTGGTTCAGCAGTGATATCTCTTCATGTTAAAAATACTACTATTTTGTTGTAGAGTCATATTTTTTGGTCAAAAACTTGTCTTTTTGGATCGAAAATTCCTCTTCGATAGTAAGAAAGTTACATTTTTTGGTGAAAAAATGCAGTTTCCTTTGTTAAAAATTAAATTTTTTGTTAATAGTTCAACTGTCTTCTAAAAAATTCGTCCTTTTGGCTTGAAAATTCAAATATTTTGATTGAAAATACAACTGTTTTGGCTGTGGCTTAATCTCTTTTATTAGAAATTTATTTTTCATATATATAAATGTTAAATTTAATAAAAAATTTTATAAAATTTTTCAATATCTCCAATTTAATAATTAAAATATTTATATTAATTATAAATTTTCAAATTTAAAATTTATAATTATAAAGTTCTATAGGATCTTATCGTCTAATAATTATATTAAAAATTTTTTACTTAAAAATAAATTTTATTCGACCATTTATTAGAAAATGTAATTATTTTGTTTAAAAATAATCTCGTTTGGTTAAAATTTTAACTGATTAGTTTGATATTTGTAATTTTTGATAGAAAATTTGTCCTTATGGATTGAAAATTCATCCTTTATGTTGGAAAAATAATTTTTTTTCGGAAAATTAAAGCGTGCTCTACAACAATGCATTATACGCTAATTGCCATAACGATACTTTCATAAATATATTCACATATCACAGAAAAACGAAGAATAAAATTTGTTGCAGGGAATTTTTTAGAGCGATAAAGTTTTGTTCAGCCAACTTCGCGTCTTTCAAAATACATGTGCTTGTCATGGAAAAACAAAAGAAAGTTTAACCGATATTTGTGTAAAGTTTATCCTGCGAAGTTAATTTTTGTTGCGAAGAATCTTTCGTCGGAAATCGATGTAAAGTTTATCTTCTGCTTTTTCTGTGATTATATGAACATGTGGCGCATAACATACAGTTGTACTGTTGTAGAACACGTCTCAGTTCATGTTTCTTGTTTGACAATGAACTTTTTTGTTGAAAATTGGTCCCTTCTAATTAAAATCAGGGATTTGAACGAAATTAAGGGGCATTTTTTGGTGTATGAACATTATTTTTGTAAATTCTCTATAATTTACCTAAAAACTATGCCAAGAAGGAAAAATTACTAAAAAATAATACAGATACCGAGACACAATGTCAAGCATGTATTTCTTCAAAGTTTTATATCGAAAGAAACAAAAAGGAACGTAACGAAAGTTTCGTTCCTTTCTTTCTGTTCTTTTCTATATAAAATATAATAACCACATAACTTTTATATTTTGTCTTTGCAGCCTCATTATGCTTTGATTCTTTTTTCTAATCAGCTTATTTTTTAGCTAAATCATTTTAAATTTATCGAAATAATTGGCAAATATCTAAACTAGTTGTGAATTCGAGCTCGAGTGTTTCCACTTTGCTTGTATTTATAATTATATAGTGCTGATTTCATGAGCACTGTGCTTCCCGTTAGCAAATGTACGTGCTTTCTCATAGAGGAAGCATGAGTTATTTTTTTGAATAATAGACAAGCCAGAGTCTTCATTTTGATCATCTTGAAAACAGAAATTTAAAAAAAGGCAAAACTACAAAATAATACAAAAAAAAAAATTTTAACACAAAGACAAATCAGACAAATCAAATTTTGTATTCAAAATGATAATTTTTCGAGCTGGAAAAAGGAAGGGAAAAGTTCTGTCGCGCCCTATCCCTTTCCCAGCTTTATGATTTCTTTACAAAAATTAGCAGAATTATTCTATTTGAAGATTTATGATCAAAAAGTATTTTCTATTCATGCGTCAACTTTAAATTATGTCGATGAAAAAAGATTTTCTGTTTGAAACAGATGACTCAAATATTATAAATGACCATAACTTCCTTAATCTTTAATCAAGTGTATTAATATTATAGATCAATCAATTTTCCCTGAATCAAGGAATATTTTCCGTTCTTGCATCAATTTTGAATTATGCTAGTGAAAAAAGTTTCACTATAAAAAATCGTGTTTTCAAATACTATTTATTATCATAGCTTCCTTACTCTTGAATAAAATGTGTAAATGCTGTGAGTCAATCGATTCGTCTTAAATCAAGACAACTTTTCTATTCTCGCATCAACTTTAAATTATGAGAATTAGAAAATCTTTACTATAAAAAACAATTTTCAAAAATACATAAATTACCATAACTTCTCTCCCCTTCAATAAAATGGATTAATATTTAAGTCAATCGATTCGTCTCCAACCAAGGAATCTTTCATATCCTTGCATCAACTTTTAATTATGTTGAAGAAAAAAGTTTTACTGTAAAACCCCGTATTTTTAAATATTATGCATTACCATACCTTTCTTGCTCTTCAATAAAATGTATTCATATTATAGGTCAGTCGATTCGTCTCGATTAAACACATCTTTTTTATTCTCGCAGCAATTTCAAATTATGAGAATGAAAAAATGTTTACTATAAAAATCGATTTTAAATATAATATAAATGACGATAACTTATCTACTCTTGAATGAAATTATTAATATTATTGGTCAATCGATTCGTTAAGAACCCAGGAATCTTCTATATTGTTGCATAAACTTTAAATTATGTTGAAAAAAAGTTTCACTATAAAAACCGTATTTTCAAATATTATGCATTACCATAGCTTCCTTACTCTTCAATAAAATGTATTAATATTATAGGTCAATCGATTCGACTGGAATCAACACATCTTTTCTGTTCTTGCATCAACGCTGAATTATTTTAACGAAAAAAGTTTTACTCTATAAAACCGATTTTCAAAATTTATAAATTACCCTAACTTCCCTACTCTGTAATAAAATGTATTAATATTATAGGTCAATCGATTCTTCTCCAACCAAGGAATCTTTTATATTCTTGCATCAACTTTGAATTATGCTAATGAAAAAAGTTTTGCTATAAAAAACCGGGTTTCAAAATATTATTGAGTGCTAAAAAAATGCAGTAAATATTTTCAGAAACCCTTCGGTCAGTTTCAAGATATTAGGGAGGAAAATGAGCCCTCCAAATTTCATCAATTGACCTGCAACCATTTTCTAGTTATCGTGTTCACAAAATAGCGTGACATCCACACATACACACATCCGGACAATTGCTTAGAACATTGTATTAGACATTTTCAAATTGAGGAAGGTTTAATCAAATTAATTTGATAATTTTGGAAAATGTTACCATTACAAAGCTGCTGCCTCTATGAGGAAGCAAAATGCATGTTATGTGAGTGTATGTGTGTGTGTGTGTTAACTACTTGAAATCCACCAGCCACCACTGACCGATTGACCTCTCAACATGGAGAGGTAACTAGCCTTTTTCTGAGCGGACCTACAATTTCACTTCTATTCTATCGAAAGAATTTTGGGATCTGAAGTCTCAATTATGAGAAAAAAATCAACAGTTCTATATTCAAATTAAGCCGTTTCAAATGTAAAGCCTCAATTGTTGAGTAATTTTAAGTTAAAAATGTTTGAAATGAATGTTCCTGAAGTTTAAAAGTATTGTAAATTATAAAATTCTCGCATTTGAAAATGATAATCCAAGCCGAAAAGTTTAACAGTTCAGAAAGATTCAGATTCCTTCAAGCTATTGTTAAGAACTATGGCTAAAATATTGTTTCAACTTTAAAGTTTATTTCGATTCTGCAAAGAATATTTGAAAATCAATTAGAATTGTGTACTTTATATTCCTAAATGAATAAAGTTATTATTTCAGTCATTCAATGTCATATACTTCTTTTTCCCGTTATATCAAATTTGATACGACTTCTTGTGGAATTTTTTGTGCAATTCCGCGCAAATTTATTTGTAATTTTATGTGACTAATGCGACGTTTTTAAAGCCTTCTAGTCGATCTGAGTTCTGGTGCGGTCCAATAAATGATACAATTACCTTATTTCTTTTCGTTATGTGAAATATTTGACATATTTAATTTTTATTTCAAGAAGTGCTCTCCAAAATGTTCATTTGCCAATATATTTAAGTTTGAAAATTGTGTAAACGTATTCTACTTTGGTAAAATGTAGTCAGGGACATGTGACAGGGTGGAATCTGTACATTTGTAAATCATTTTTCTTTCTTCACAAGTAAATTTCAAATAATTGGGGCACATGGTATTATATAATGTCTCACGTACTACATAAAACGATTTTTCCCAGCTATTAGGGCCCAATGACACATTGACATGTCTGCTACATCGTGTTTACATGTGTTTGCACCATCTACAAACTCAACTCATCATTTATTCGCTTCTCCTTATCTTATCGCAAGTATCGCTTCACTCTATCGTGAATACGTATTTTACTTGATAAATTTAAAGGAGGTCATCCGGATTTCATTCGTGTGCAAAACTACGAATCTCCCCTACAATCGTGTGCAAAATTACGAATCTTGCCGACATTTCGTGAACATTGCCAGAGCGCGCCATCGTGGGGACTGGTCGAACTTGATTGGCCAATCAACTCTTTTTAAAGAAACCCGGGAGGACAGAAAGCCAAATCGGATTGGTATTATATCCATTGTCTCTATTGGTGATATTAGGGTGTTTTAAGATTTAGATTGCTTCTCTATGTTTTCTTGGAAAAATATTGCGCGTTTTTGCGATGACGGTTGTTCTGTCAAATAAAATGATATGTCCTGTTTCGATATGATGCTTATCTAGTGCTGATTGCGTGAAATGTTTTAGCCTGAATTTACGCTCATGTTTAATTACACGTTGGCTCAGCACTCTCCCGGTTTCTCTAATATAGACTTGGCTACAGGAACAAGGGATTTTATATACTCTCGAAACACTGAGATGTGCCCTTTTATCTTTTGGGTTGTTTAGAAGTTGTTCTATTTTCGCAGGTGGTTTAAATATGGTTTGAATGTTGTGTTTGTTAAGTATTCTTCCTATTTGTTTTGTGCTAACTTGAATGTAGGGTAGGACGGTGGTCGTTTTTCTCTCTTTCTTTAATAGGTTGTGTTGACTTGTTTTTTTTAGTTCATTTTCTTATTGCTTCATCAATTCGTTTGTTTGTGTAATGGTCTTGTATTAGGATTTGTTAAACGTTTTGTAATTCCTCTTGTAAGTTATATTTATCTGTTATGGAGACAGCTCTGTATCCCAGGTAGTTGATTATCGATCTTTTTTAGATAATTGGTGGTGGGAGGAGGCATGTAAGTATCTGTATGAGTGGGTTTTCTGTAAACTTCATGTCCTAATGTGTTCTCAGATCTTCTGTAAGCTACTACGTCCAAGAAAGGCAATTTTCCGGTTTGTTCAATTCCCATGGTGAACTGGATATTAGGGTGCAATCGATTGATGAAATAAAAAAACCAGGTGAAAAAAGTGTCGTCAACGTAACGGCACCAAAATTCCGGTTTAGGCTTGGATTGATTGAAGATTTCAGTTTCTAGATTTTCAAAGATGATGGCTATTACAGGTGAGATTGGAGATTCCATTGCTGCTCCTGAAGTTTGTTCGTAGAATTGGTTATTGAAAGAGAAGTAGATATTATTGAGACAATGTTCTGTCAAAGGTATGAGATTGGAGGGAAAGTTTGCGAAAGATTTAAAAATATCGATTGTATCAGAGATTAGTACTTTCGTGAAGAGAGATACTACGCCAAAACTCACTAGGATGTCTTGGAGTTGAATGTGAATCTGTTGTATCTTTCTGATGAAGTCAAAAGAGTTTTGGACGTGTGATAGAGTTTCCTGCGAAAGAACTCAGTTCTTTCGCGAAGAGGGTTTTTGTTTTGCTGACTATTGTTTTTGTGGGGTCTTTTTTAAGTTTTTATAAAACGGTAAGGCTGCGGGTATAGACAATATTAGCGCTGAAATGCTTAAATACGGTGGCGAGTACATACCTCACAGGTTGTGCGAATTAATAAATTTATGTTTCGAGACAGGAGAAGTCCCAGACGATTGGAGAAAGGCGATTATTGTACCAATATATAAAAGAAAGGGAGATAAAAGCAACTGCAGTAATTACAGAGGTATCAGCCTACTAAGCACCGTAAGTAAAATATACGCAAAAATACTTAGTCGTAGGGTAATAGAAATTACAGAAGAGAAGATATGGGAAGTCCAAAGTGGATTTATACCAGGAAGATCATGTACAGATCAGATATTTAGCATAAGACAGATCACAGAAAAAAGCTTGAGAGTAGGAAAGAAAGTTTTCTGTGCATTTATTGACCTAGAAAAAGCATTCGACACGGTAAATAGAATTAAACTTTGGGAAGACCTTAAAGAGTATGGAGTGAATGGAGGGCTCCTACAAGCAATAAAAACAATATATACAGGTAGTAAAGCTAGTGTAAGGGTAAATGGGAAACTGAGTGACTGGTTCGATATTATGCAAGGTGTGAAGCAAGGATGCGTTATGTCCTCGTGGCTTTTTATCATATTCATGGATAAGTGTCTAAGAACTGCCCTCTTCGAGGAAAAAGGTGTAGATTTCGAAACCGTCAAGGTACGTGGGTTGGCTTTCGCAGATGACAAGATTGTTATGGCAGAATCAGTCGAAGACTTGCAAAGAATGTTGAATAAACTTAATACAAGCATGAAGAACATGGACCTCAAAATTAACGTGAATAGAACAAAAGTCATGGTGTTTGAGGGAAAAAGTGAGAAAACAATATGCAACATTGTCCTAAATGATGAGAGATTAGAACAAGTTGACAAGTACGTATATCTAGGTAGTCTATTCACTAACTACGGAAAAATAGATGGGGAATTAGATAGGCGCATAAATAAGGGTAAGCAGATTATCGGTAGAGCAGGGTCCATCCTCACAAATAAAAACATATCAAAAAAAGCTAAAATGGCCATACATAACTCTATTTTTGTGCCGACTGTACTATACGGTAGCGAGACATGGACCTGTCAAGAAAAAGACAGGAGTAAAATCAACGCTATCGGCATGAAACCTCTGCGCATAATATGCGGGAAAATACTGATGGACAAAGTACGAAACGAGACAATCCTCAAAGAATGTGGTACAGGGGAGACACTAGTTGACACATGGGAAAGAAATCAGCTAAGGTTTTTCGGACATCTTGAAAGAATGGAAGATGAACGACTGACCAAGCAAGTGTATAAAGGTAAAGTAAATGGCAGAATGCCCAGAGGTAGACGCCGAAAGAATGGTTAGAATCTGTGAATGAGACACTAATACGAAGAGACATAAGAAGCGATAGAAATACAAGAGCCTGCATGAAAAAATGCATGGACGTGAATGAAGCTAGAGTAGTATGCCAGGACAGAAATGTGTGGCGACAAATAGTTTATAAACAGAGTGATAATAGAGTGAATGATGCCTGAAACAAAGACCTTGGATACTAATGGGCCCAAGTGGGGAACCATACATAACAATTTTGTGAGGCTCCTCACTTGGGGTGATCGCTAGAGCGACTGATCAGCAACCTGGGTCGGAGCAGTGTTGCGGAGTGAACGTGTCATTTATATAAATAACACGAGAACTCCAGATCAATCTAAATCATCTATACCTAACACCTATATACCCATCTACCCTATACACATATACCGATCTACCTCATACCTATATACCTATTTCACTACTTTCCAACCGAGCAAGTCACGCCTACCCCGAAAGGGAAATGGCTTAATGGTATAATAATAATAATAATAATAATAATAATAATAGAGCCTCGGTGGCTCAGTTGGTTAGACGCTCGGACTTCACCTCAGAGGTCCGGGGTTCGATCCCTGAGCCGGTACCTCTTGAAATTTTTCTATGTACCTTTACCGAGGTTCTGGTGGTTCGGAACCCACCTTAAGCTGTAGCTCCCCCCATCATGCACTTGACTGCAACCCAGTCCGTGAATGATGGGGTAAAAACCAGGCTTTGCCCAATACGTCAAGGCACACGCTCTTATCAGATCACTTGATTGCATTATAATAATGCGGTTGTCACTGATAATACATACCGGGGCAAGCCCGTGCATAATATTCAAACAAACAAAAAAATCCAACTCTAACCAACAATGCCTTCGACATATTGGGCTACCTGAGAGAAAAATGAGTTTCCTCATTTTTTATTAATATGTATCGTCAGTAGGTCCATGATTTTTTTTTATAGTCTTCTTTATTCATTATTACTGTTGTGTTTTCTTTGTCTGTGGTTTATATCATGATGTTTTTATGCTGATTGAGTTCTTTAATTGCTGTTTTTTCTTTTTTTGTTAAGTTTGAGGAGAGGAGTTGGGCTTGGCGTAAGATCTTGGCCGTCCTACGCCGTTTGTCATTCGTTTTTTCGGGCGGAACGCTGAAATAATTTCATTGCTCACAGGATGGTTAAAGATATTTTTTACTGTATTAGTTAGTGGTGTGTGCCTTACTGAAAGTAAATTGTCAATTTTTCCTGAGTGGAAAGGTCTTTATTCCGTTGGGATTGGTCAAATAATATGCTGTCCAATGTAGACCAAACGTCAAACCTGAGAGTGTTTGATAGGAAAAGGTGAAAAGGTGAATGGTTTTTCAACTGTAAGAATTTTGGGACGATGTTGTTGTCCCTACACC
The DNA here is from genome assembly GCA_932178445.1 of Andricus quercusramuli. Classification (NCBI taxonomy): domain Eukaryota; kingdom Metazoa; phylum Arthropoda; class Insecta; order Hymenoptera; family Cynipidae; genus Andricus; species Andricus quercusramuli. The sequence continues at coordinate 42,522 of CAKNXH010055644.1, forward strand.
ATTTTAACGAATGTAAAGATGTTATTGGCTTAGTTTGAGAAGACCTGAGCTCACTAAAAGTTTTAGTTTCAGTAAGAAAACTTTTCCCGTAGATTTCTTTAATAATAGAATTATTGCTTTCACGATAATTCATTATAATAAATTTAAAGGAGATTCTTCGGGTTTCAATTGTGTGCAAAACTACAAATACGTCTCTTAATTATCGCATCGCACTCATCATCCTGACTCTCTTTTTTATTTGCCTCCCTTTTGTCGCTCACTTTCTATCTATTTCCTCTTGCCCTTTCTATCTTTGCGCTTGCCCGTCCTTATCTTACTCTCAGCTAAGAAATGTTACGTTTTCTTATTTTCTATCAGTAATTATTCTACCTCTTCCCCCCATCTTTCTTCACTCGCCTTTCCTTCTTCTTCCTTTCCAGTTTCCTCAAACACCTCCATTTTTTCCTTTTCATGCAAAATCTTTCCCATTTTCATGCTTCCTTGTTCTATCTTATCATAATCGTCAATCCAATGTTTCAAATTCCCTTCATCTCTCTCACATAACATGCGTTTTCTTTTCTCCTCTTCACTCCAATATTTGTTCCACTCTTCCCGATTCTTTCATTTCACCTTTGCGACTACTTTTTGCGATCCTCTTTGCCCCTTTCTCTCCAAATATTTTGCTATTTACTGTACTCTTATCCATTTATATTTATTATTATATTCAGCTTCTGTAATTTTATTTTGTATTGCTTGCTAAAAAACATCTTTATCGCTCCCAAGAATTCCACTGACCCATTCCTTTCACTATCCACACCTATTCGAATGTCTTTCTCTTTCTTTCGTTTCATTATCCTTTCCTCTTCCATCTTTCATTTTCTCTTTCCTTCAAGCACAATTTTGCTTACTTGTACTTATTTTAATTTTTGCCCTATCTACTTCCTTCAACACTATATACCATATAGTCCCATCCCAATTTTCATCTAATGTATCTTTCATGCAAATTTTCCACCTCATACTCTTTTCAACCTAATATCTTCACTCCATACATTAAAAAACTCTCAGTACTAGCACATCGAACATTCTCATTTTTCTCTTGTAGATTTCTCACGACAGGATAATGTTGATTTTTTCATTTCAACTCATGAGATTTCGAGTGCTGTATAAACATTGCTTCAACCACGTGTCTGACACTCTGCTCTCTTTCTTTCATCTTCATTCATCCCATTTCCTTGGGCAGGTGCAGAACATAAACCTCTAGGGCTGCGTTCATCGCCGGCAATCTACGTCAGCTTTTTTCATTAAGGAGATCGCTTCGTATACTTTTTTCAACTCAGCTCGACACAAGGCCAACATTATGCCAACATAGGAGAGGACATTCCAGGAGAATAAATCCCTCGGTTTCAGCCCGCCTTTTTTTCGCTTTTCCATCCTTACTGTGCGCCACTTCACTGCTTTCTTAGCCTGTCGTTCATCTCTGCGACTTGAGGAAAAATAGGCGGTATTTTGTGAATAAAAATTACGGTAGAAAAACATAGATGAAAGTGGTGACAAAAGTCAAAAAGACCACTTCCAGACAAAAATTATTTAATTTTTGTCTGGAAGTAGTCGTTTTGACTTTGGTCACCACTTTCATACATATTATATTTCCAAACGTTGAGCATAAGAAGGATGTAACATCGTCTACTTTCTTCAATATATTTGGTTACAAAATAATTTTGTCGTGCATGCCCCAGTTTTCGATATGGCTGATGGCAGCTGATATGCCATAGAAAGCAAAGCATTGTGTTTTTAATCTGTGAGGATTTTAAAAGTATTTTGAATAAAATTAAGTTTTATCATGTGTGACTAGTGTCAAGTATTCTTCAAGGCAATGCTACAATTATATATTTAGTGAATTAAGAATATTTGCTGTTTTTAGTTAGATCCCTATAGAAAGTGACAGTGACCATCGTGGTATTCCTAGATTTGAGTTTAGAATTGAGGATCATGAACAAATGAAAATTCTCGTTTATTTTATCTAAAAAAATAAAACCAAATACTCATTGTTAAAAGAAAAAACTGAAAGAAAAGAAAATGCTTTAATTCAGTAAAATGCAGTTGATTTGAGAAGTCTTCCGGTAATTCAGAATTTACTCTTCAACTATGGATTATTCTAGTGAAATTTAATCATGTTGAATTATTTTCTTGGTAAATCAAACGCATTTTGTTAAATTAATTCATATTTCTCACTTCATCGTTTTTTCGCATAAATGAGATATTTCACTATATCTGCAAAATAAAAATTTTCCTTCAACAAAACCATATTGATACTTCAACCAAATAATTTTATTACTTAACAAAAATATGGTTAATTCTGCAAAATATATTTCTTTAACCAAAAAAATGTTTTGTTTTGCCCACAACAAGATTTTGTGGTGCATACCAAACTTTTTAGTTGGATCAACCAAATGATTAATTTGCTTGACTCAACCAAATATGAAATGATTCTTAGAGACTTCCTCCAGATTGAAAGAAAAATTATTATCAACTTTTCGCCTTTAACGTAATTTGATTCCAATTTCTATTTTTTATTTCAAAAAGTCTTGGTTTTTATTTCATTTCAAATCGGGAGTCATGGGATGAAAAATTTGCAACAGAATTCTTTCGAGAAGTACAAACTTTTCGAATTAGGGGACAATGACGGAAATAACTGATCGTCTTTGCAGGATTAAACAAATTTTTTAATTGCAAGAATTTCAAATTTTAAACCTCCTCGAAATAAAAAAAATCCAACGTCGGAAATATTTCTACTTACAAGCTTTTGATCTGCGCGAAAATATAATCGGGAAATCTGCTTTTAAATGTGTAGAACTTCTTAATTGCCATTATTTTTAAATATAAACTGCAACTTCTTTCAAATTATGTTTTAGTATAAAAAAAGCAAAAGAGTTTTCGAATGATGTATATGCCTAAAAATATTGTACGTTTTTCAAAAAGAATTCTTGCAAAGATTAAAAATTTTTTCGAATGAAGGAACGATACAGGATGATAATTTTTCTTCATTTCTTAGCACGAAACTATGTTTTTTTGTATCGCTTGATTTAAAAAATGCGAGATGCAATGATATTATCTGCCTCTGAATATATTTTGAAGTTTTGAAATATTTTAAACCAACTATAATTTTAATTATCTTCAAATTTTCTCTCAGAATAAAATGTATCTAAAAATTTCTTTGAAGAAATGAGTGAACATAACAGGCTTATATGAAGATTTAATTTACGTTGTGTGTACCTATGTGAAAAAAGTTTGCATGGCTCATGCATGGCAAAAAACTTGGAAATATCTGGCTAAAGCATGGTTCACGGCTGAGTGGTACACGGCTAAAGCGTTGCTCTTGTCCGTTTCCCATGCTTAGGCCATGGCAAACACAATCGACGATCCGGGTGCACTGGGTCGCGCACCAGGTAGTTTAGCACGTATTCTTCGAGAACTTTTTAAAAATTTCAATTATGCCCACAGCCAAAATAACTGCCAATGGTCAGTCGACGATCCGGCTGCACTGGGTTGCGCACCAGGTAGTTTAGCGCGTATTCTATGAGAACTTTTTAAAAATTTAAATTATGCCAGCAGCCAAAATAACTACCAATGGCGAGTTGACGATCCAAGTGCATTGTTTTGCACGTATTCTACAAGAACTTTTCATTGGGGCCGTTCTTGAGTCAATTCTGAATTTCAACAAACCGAAATACCGCGTCTTTTTTTAAAAGGAACGAGATATGTAAGAAGTTAAGGGAGCAAACTTGTTCCTTGGACAAATTCCTGTAAAAAACTTTCTTTAGAATCTTTACTCACTTCGGTATCTTTAAAAATATTATTTCTTCATTTTTTTTATACCATTAAGCCATTTACCTTTTGGGGTAGGCGTGACACTACCCGGTTCGGGTAGTGTTTCTAGGTGGATTATTTTATTACTAGTACTACTAGTGTGGGCTCACCACACCCACATCTTCATTTGATGAGAACAAATTCGCTTTCCCGTGTTTTAGACCAGATATAAAATTATAACAGGTAAATATTATTATTCAAATTGTCTGAAGATATTTTTTTATTTGAAGGATGTTATAAGCTTAGGATAAAAAGTTTTAAGTCTTAACTAACGTATGCATATTCCTAGCTTTTCTCATTAAAATAATTATATGGAGTAACAGAAATAAGAAACATAACAATTATGAAGGGGGGCTTTTTCAAATAAAAATTTCTCCAAGGAATAATCGTTCTCTGTTCAATTTTTTCATATATCGCTTCCTTCACGAAAAACATGAGGTTATTCTGTTTTTGTGACATCAAAAATATTGTTTCTACTCAAAAACGGCTGCGGCGATGAGTTTGTTTCTTATGAAAAAATAGTGGGAAGACGTCCCAGATACAAAATCAAGATAAACATTCTTGGTTTTTGCACCACTGGGTTGAAGTCACTTCAATGGAATCTCAGGTACGCGAAATTATGTACATTTTTGGACATGATAATTTTTCAAAGAATTTTATAAACTATTTGGTGCACCTGGATCGTCGAATCACCATTGGTAGACATTTTGGTGATTCGAACAATTTGAATTTTAAAGAAGTTCTCGAAGAATACGTGCTAAAATACCTGGCGCGCGATTCGTTGCACCCGGATCGTCGACTCTTCAAATTTTGACGGTTGGAACAATTTGAATTTCAAAAAAGTTCTCGACGAATACGTGCTGAACTACCTGATGCGCGATCCGGTGCACCCGGATCGTCGACTCACCATTGGTAGTTATTTTGGCGGTTGGAACAATTTGAATTTTGAAGAAGTTCTCGACGAAAACGTGCTAAAATACCTGTTGCGCGATCCGGTGCATCTGGATCGTTGACTCACCATTGTTAGTTATTTTGGTGGTTGGAGCAATTTGAATTCCAAAAAAGTTCTCGAAGAATACGTGCTAAACTACCTGGTGCGCGATCCGGTGCACCCGGATCGTCGAATCACCATTAGTAGTTATTTTGGCGATTGAAAAAATTAGAATTTCGAATAAGTTCTTGAAGAATACCTGCTAAACTACCTGGTGCGCAATGCGGTGCACTTGTATCATCGACTCACCATTGCTTGTTATTTTCGCTGTTGGAACAATTTAAATGTTAAAAAAGTTCTCGTAGAATACGTGGTAAGCTACCTGGTGCACGATCCGGTGCACTTGGATCGTCGACTCACCATTGGCAGTTATTTTGGCTGTTGAGCAATTTAAATGTTTAAAAAGCTCTTGTGGATGACGTCTTGAACAACCTGGTGCACGTTCGGGTGCCACCGGGTAGTGGACTTACCATTTAGAGATGCGTCGGCTATTGGCAAAGTTAAGATTTCAATTTTTAATGCGGGCACATATTCTCTAACACCTGCATATTCTTAAGAATATTCAATTGTGTTTAGCGTGGCCTAAGCATGGCCATGTACCATTCAGCCATGACCCATGCTTTAGCCATATATTTCCAAGATTTTTGCCATTCTTTAGCCATGCAAACTTTGTTCACGTGGGTAAGCTTGAAACGTATGAAAACGAGTTTCACAAATCGGTGATATTATTCAGTTGTATATTCTTTGAAAATTTAGCTTATGTATTGGAGGTATATTTAAAAATAAATAAAGTTCCGAATCTCAATTTGCGTCTTCGATTTGTTGTTACTCTTGGGTTACACATGGACCACGTGGAAGGAGAAATAAATGAGATTATATTGAGAAGTCAACGCGAATTCACCTGTTTTTACAAACAATTTGATTTCTGTCGGAAACGGCAGATCATAAAGCAAAATTATATACAATATAAAAGATGTATATATAAATACATTATGCATATATGCATAATTATACGAAACTTATTATAAAGAAATACTTATTTTAATCAGCCGCATCTTCTAGATTCTTTATCATTCGCGATGAGTGACCTCTAAATATTATACGATATATTTATCCTTCCACGTAGATTATTGCTTAAAAGAAATTCAAAATTGAATTGGAGATTCGGACTTCCTTTTTTTTTTTTTTGAACAGGCCTCATTTACATACAGCTTTTTTAAAAAGTAAACTGTTTTGAGTTTGATGTGAAGAAGGAATCAAAAATGAAAATATATTACTGTTAACAGTGTAAATGATAAGATTACATATTGATCTTTTCGTTGCGTAATGAAAGCCACGCCATGAAATACAAATAAGGAACAATCTGAGTAATGAGATAGTGATGACTATTATGAAGGTTCTAGTAAGATTCATTAATTAAAGTTTCACTGACTGTTCACGAAATGATTGTCGTCCTTGGTAGTCTGCTCTTCTCGTTTGCAATTTTCATGAATTCTATTGGTAAATATAACACTGTAATATCATATCCATAAGTTAAGGTCCACTTTGAATTATAGTATATTTATTTTTCATTCAAAATTGGCAAAATTGAAATCTCTTCATATACCCAATATACAAGAAGGAACGTCGTCACAATTCTGGATTTTTATGCCACACATTGGCGTATTTCTATATATTTCCTCTATTTCTGTTCTTGTCAAAATAGCCAGGCCTGGCGCTAGCTCGGCATGAAACGCAAAACCCTGCGTAGGCCACGTGAGATGAATAACATATTTTTTAAACTCAGAGGATGAAATTGTAATTCTCCTTCCGTCAAGTCAGGCCCAAGCGCGGTTTGACGTTTCAACCAAATCTATCGCCCATTTTTTAGTGCTAAACCTTGCTCTGGTCTGGGTGTGGCAAATGTTTCTAGAAGAAAATATATTTGTACTTGCAGAATTAAGCTCGACGGCCATCCCTCCAGGAGAGCCGTTTTTTCGAACAGTTGCTAATTACGGAGTTACCTCTTACGGAGATGGACACGGTGGGCTTATACCTCTAATCGCCGGAAGTTTTTATTATGTAGCAAAAAATCGCTCATATGTACTTGGAATATATATCGGTAAAAATATTCATCCAATTTACGATAATGCAGATGAGCAGATTTTCCTAACTTTGCCATTCTATCAACATATTCCTGTTACACCGGAATTACATGCAAAATATGATCGTCTATTTGTGGGCTATCTTCGGCCCACGCCCCCGTCCACGCCATCGCACTCGCGTCAGGATTCACCCAGGTCAAGACCCAGTCAGAGACGCAGACTTAACGCTAGGGAATAAAATGGTAATACTATTAAGAACAATAATTATAAGAAAATTGTGGGTTCTATGCATCAAAGAGCTTATTCACCTTCTTCCAAAAATAATAGCTCTAGTTGTGCGATTTTATTTTAATTGTTAATTTTTTCACAACTGATTCAACAAGAACTCTATTTAAGCACTAGAAAATTTGTTGTCTTGAAAGCTGGTTATTTTTGTTTGGCTACTAGAAATATTGTTTATAATGCTAAGGCACTGACTCCGTAACCGTTGACAGTTTGTAAAAATAATATATTTTCATTAAGGCTTTTGCATAAAATTCCCTCGTGTCGGATACGTTATGAAGCAGAACATACTTCCATCAAGGTAGCATAATTTAAATACCATTACATAACATGGTATTAGGTTAGACAACATTCTGTTGATCTTTGCATTGCGAGATAAGACAATAGAGTTTCTATAAATTGAATAAACAAATTTTAAATAATAAGCGATATTATTTTCAGCATGTTAGTTAATGAGCCTTCATAATTAAAAACGAAATTCCTTCAATTTAAAAATTTTCAAGGGATTTTAAAAGATTTCACAGGATTTTAAACATCTTGGGTATTTTTGATATATTTCAATAATTTCGAGTGTTTCCGAAGAATACTACGGTGATGCACTATGGATGCATTCACTATGGGTGTATTTATTTTTTCTTATTGTATGCACATTTTTCTTCCTCACATGTATCAAATGAATTTACTTTCTAATAGAGGAAGGTTTTTCTCTATAAAAAAATGGATACTTTTAATATTTTTCAAGCCAATGCTTCTCTCTTCCCGAAAATCTTATTTTCAGAAAGTCAGAGAGTATATCAAATTATCAATCGATGTGTTCATTTATAATGAAAAAAATTTTTAACTCACTGTAATGTTAGAAACAATGTAATATTCTTGTTTAACTTTCTAAGTCACTATTAATTAATCAACAATGATCGTTGAAAGTTCGTCATAGATCTATCCACGCATCTCAAACGCACAAACAATTAAAACAAATATAGTACTATTATATTCCATACATAAAAAATCCTCTCACAAACAAGGGAAATAATGTTGTTAAAAAATTAAAAAAACGATATTGGTAGGTGATGGATAGTACGTCAATATATATCATTTGACGTGTCTCGAAGAACAGAATGTCTGATACAGTACTGTAGTATTCCTGAGGGGCCATCCATAAATTACTGTCGCAATTTTCCGACAATTTCGCCCCCCTCTCCTAAGTCACGCTTTTCCGAGGAGTGAAGGATTACGTATGGTTGCAGATATTCAAAATAATTTTCAAATAATGTTTGTAATTCATTTCGAAGTCAACCTGAATGCTTATTAATTTATCCTGAGTTCTTCTAAATTCTTAAAAATTCTGCGGAATTCTCTTGAACTTTTTTTATTTATTTGAATTCTGGTGAATTCACTCAATTCTACGTAATTGGATGGGTTTAAAAAAATTTGGTTCAATTAACCCTTAAGGTTTTTTTTGAAATGTTTTAAATCCACTTGAATTCTGTCTGAATTCAACATGAATTCTATCAAAATATTCTCATACTCCATAAATTCTATTCATTTTTACTGAAATCAACGGTATTTGTCAGATTATGTGATTTTTTTCCAATTCATTTGCAGTCAACTGAATTTATCTTGAAATGTTCCGAAGGGTTATGAATTTATCTTGAATACATTCAAATTCACGTGAAATCCTTATAAGTTTCATCGAGTTCTTTAATATTCAAAAGAACATTAGTCACATATTGATGCACATTAGTCGCTTTTAGTTACTTTTTGTGTTAGAAATTAGTCACTTTCTGGTTGCAATAGCTTGATAACCTTTTTAACCCTCATCATAACCCTCATAACCCTCCGAAAAATGACATATTACTTATATGGGGTCAAATTGACCCCAGCTGACTTTGAAAGGTTGTCATACTGATTTTATGCAAGTTTTCAAGTTGACAAAATTTACAGACGATATTTAATGTATAGAAATTAGATTCTAATTGTCTTTTTAAAATAAAAACTATTTTTAAGTCTATAAAAAAATTCTCAAAATTTAAAATTTATAAAAAAATAATTTTTCATTAAAAAATTCATAACTTCCACAATTATTAATATTTTTAGCTAATATTTGGTTTGGGTACTAAAATTTGGTTAATTTGATTTTGGGGTCGATCTGACCCAAAGTAAGTGATGAGGGTTGAGAAAAGAGGGCTGTGACATCCCTAAGAATAATACATTAAAAAGTTATAAATTTAAATTTAAATTATGCCATAGCTTGTTGTTTTTCCTATTGCGAAATTAAATTTTCGTTATGGAATACAAATGAAGATCAATCCGACAAAGCAGATTGTAATAAAAGTTAAACTCACTATTCACGAAATGAGGATTACCCTTAGCAGTCTGCTCTTCGTTTAAGTTTTCTTTAACACGCCTCATATACATATCAATTATTATTTATGTTAGAATTTTGTTCAATTGAACTGTTTTGAGTCCATTATAAAAAGTACATCATTTTTTCAGTAGACATGAACAAAATTTTTGAGCTGTTCTTTAAAATTGTTGTACACATTCAAGAAATATTAAATTGACAATATATTTCAAAATCGTCAAACTTTTTGTAAGAAAGATTAAAATATAATACTGTTAAAAGTGTAAATAATAAGATAACACGTTCATCTTTCTATTGCGTAATAAATGTCACGTTATAAAATACATATTAAGATAATTCTGACGAATGAGATAGCAATCACTATTGGGAAGGTCCTGCTAAGATTAGTTAATTAAAGTTACACTCACTGATCACGAAATGGAGACCATCTTTAGAAGTCTGCTCTTTCCTTTGGTTATTTTTCTTAACTCTATTGGTAAATATACTAATGTAATATCATATCTATAATTTGAGGTCAATTTTGAATCACACTTTATATATTTTCGATTTGAAATTGTCCAAAATTAAATCTCTTTATAAGGCCAATGTGCAAAGAGTCACGTCGCACCCGATCGAGTTTTCGTTCGTAAGTTTCTTCATAAAAGATAATTTCTCGAAGAATTTTTCCCCAGTATACGTTAATACTCTTACTTCCTCATATAGGGTGGTTTGTAATGACGTACATTTTACAACAAAAATTGTTGACATATTTTCATATATTTCGACTCCAGGATTTCGAAAATTCAATTTGTTTCAAATGTGACTTCAAGTGACTTCAGATATTTCATGAAATTTCATTACAAGTGTACACCTGACTTCATGATTTGTCAAACCTCGGTTCTCGTCTTTCCTCAGCATGTGCTTCCAAGTTTTGCTGAGGAAAGACGAGAACGATCTCACGAAAAAAGGCACCCAGTTGGTTTCTCAGCTTGATTTACAGTATGGAACATTGTCTTCAAATATCGCAATTTGCACCAAGAAAAAATGAAGTACATACTTCTTTCAAATTGTAAATATTTACAGATAATTCCACTAACTACCTCTAATTTAAATCACTTCATTATCTTCACTGGAACTGAAGATAGTACATTTATATATTTATGAACAAAAAACAAACAATTTGTTACATTCATACCACATACCACATACCACCAGCAAATTATTTAGAAATTTTTAACCACCATACATTTTTTCAGTTTTTTCCTGTTATTTTTTCAATAAAAGACTAGGTTCCAAAGATCACTGTTGTTGAAAGCTGTTATAGTTCCTGAAAAAGTTTTTCATTGTGACAGAACACATCAATTCCCGAGCTCAGGAGATCCTTATAGAAAATTGCAATTTTGTTGAAGAACATTTTTCAGGGTTATATTCATTCAGACCCACAGATTCTGAATTCTTTAATTAAAAATAACTAATTTGATAATTATAAAAGCTTTCGTTTATGAATATTAATCCTTCGCATCTGTTAACAATCACATTTCTGAGTCCAAAAAGTTCGTCTTGAGACAAGTTCACGACGACTTGAAATCATCATGCTAAGACCATAAACGTAAGACATTGTCTTATGTCTCGTCTGAGCTTTGAGACGCAGCAAGACATCGATGTCTTGGAGACGTATTCAAGACATCGCCAAGTCGAACTCAAGTCGAAGCATTTGTACTCGGTTTGACATTTTAGTGGGATTTTTGATTTTCTGATAATCAGGTTTTCGGCAAGACAGAAACATAATCTTGAAGAATATTGAAAGTATCAATTTTTTTCGTTTGTTAGGGAAAACCCTTTCTCTATGAGGAAGCCAATTCATTTGATACCGATTATACCTATTATATAAGCAAAATATCCATGAAATGAGGACAAACAAATACACCCACAAAGTGAATACATCCATAGTACTTCGCTGCGGTATACAGATTATTTTGTTTTAAAAGTACTTAACCGCTTTTAAACTTTCTCTTGGAACTCTGGTTTCCTAGCCACGGCTAGGTTGATTTCTTCCTTGAATACATCTATTTCTATCCATACAGAAATTGCTAGCCTGGCGCTAGCTAAGTATGAAACGCAAAGTCTTATTTCGTCATTTTCTGATAGATATAAATTTTTAAATCTGAAAGATAATGTTGCAATTCCTTTTGCACAAAGACAGGCCCAGGCTTGGTTTTACTAGCCCCAGGCCGGGAAATTTCTGTATGGCCTGATTTAAGTATAAGGTCATATAGCTGAATAAGTTCCTGTAATTTTACGCCCCAGAAGATCTCTTTAGGTTGAAAAATAAGTCACCGGGGAATTTTAATGTTCGAATTTAAAAAAACTGCTTTTCGAGAAAAACACTTCTGAATTTGGCGAGTGCCATATATGCACGTGTTATACTTTTTTGTTGAAAAAGAAATATACTCACTTTCGTTTACTTTCGGGACACCATTATTGTGCCCATAGATTCAGTATAGGACTTAGTATCATCCCCCACTCAAACCCGAAAAAACTAAATCAAACCTTGACGTAGAATAACGCGAATATCTCCTAAACTACAACCGGCCTCAAGGGCCCTTTTTATGCAAACGCCTACATGTATTTATTCTCGCAGAATTGAGCTCAACGTCCATCCCTGGAGAAATAAGGATTCCTAGATCAGTTGCTTATTACGGAGTTGCTTCTTTCGGAGATGGGCATGGTGGTCTTATACCTCTAATCGACGGAAGTTTTTATGATGCAGCAACAAGTCAAGCGTATGTAATTGGAATATATATCGGTAAAAACATTCATCCAATATATATGATAGTGCAGATGAGCAGGTTTTTCTAACTTTACCATTCCATCAACTTATTCCCGTGACACTTGACTTACATGCAAAATATGATTGTCTATTTGTGGGCTATCGCCCTCCTATGCCCCCGAGCATGCCACTCCACTTGAGCCAAGATTCGCCCAATCCGAGACCCAGCCAGAGACGCAGACTGAACGCTAGAAAATGAAATGGTAATATTATTAAGTATTAGATAAGGAAATTGAAAATAGATTATACTGTCCAATTTCTAATACTTCAATCCGGCTTCGGATAAAGTATGATATACTTCGTAATGATAAAATTATATCAAGTTAAATAAATGTATGGGTTTGATGCATTAAACAGCTTGTTTACTTTCTTGCAAAAGTAATACCTCTACCTATAAGAGTTGCTTTTAATTTTCAATTTTTTCACAACTGATTCAAACAGAACTTGATTTAAGCACTATACAATTTTTTTTGTGAAAGCTGATTATTTCTTTTTGGTTACAGATATATTGTACATAAAACTAAGGCATTGAGATTTTGTACATAAAACTAAGGCATTACGAGATTTTTTATAAAACTAACCAGTCAATTATAGAGTTACGGCTAGTATTACGGAATATTCCTTAAAACTAACCGGTCAAGTATAGCGTTATGGCTAATATTACAGAATTTTGCGTAACTTTAGCCCTGAACTAGATGGAAAAGGGGTGAATCTTACGGAAAATAGAGGATAATTTTGCTTCAAATTCTGTTGTGTTGGATCAGCTGTGAAGCAGATAATACTTTATTTAAGGTAGCAGAGTGTGAATGCGATGAGATGACATGAGAATAAGTTAGCCAACATACTGTTGGTCTTTCTATTGCGAAATAATACACTAGAATTTCTATCAATTGAATAAATAAATTTTAATGATCAGGATTAGAAGCGAGACTTTTGAAATTGACTTGAAAAAAATGTTTCTGAACATTGTATTTGTTTTTTGAAAGAGAAAGGAGGAGTGCCAAGAAGGTCGGTTTTTTGGACCGAGCACTGCTTGGTCACAAAGGTTTTTTATTTTTTTCATCTAACTAGGCCTCATAATCACCCAAAAGTACTTTTCCTGAAAGTGATTTGATTTCCATAAATAGGCATTTTTAAGTTCATTATTTACATGGGTTTTCACACTTTCAGTTACATCATGCTGGTTTTCACATTGTTCATATTGCTGGCGCAAGATCGTACTTTCCAAAAACTGCGCACAAAGGGCTTATTATAGGGGTAGGTGTAGTGACAAGGTTAGTGTAATAATGAGAAATTTGGAATGAAAAACAAATCAGTTATTAACCTTTTTTATTACAACATGATGATCACATTTCTTATTAATTGTAGGAAAAAGGTGTCTGTCATTATTTATTGGTTTTATCAATAATTTTTAAAGAAACTGATATGCTTTTTCCTACTTCAAGCACCTTTTGTTGAATTTTTTTAGGAATGGATACACATATTATACTTTCCTTGAATACCCGTTCTTCTTTAAAAAAATGCGACATTTTAATTATTTTTAATGATAAATTACGACACGGCAATTAAAAATCAGATTAAAGGGTGAGCGGGTTATCTGTTTTTTGTTTTTCCTCTTCATTGTGAAACACGAAAATCTGTAAATAGTTCAAGTTTAGTTGAAGGAGTTAATGAACCTTATTTTTGGGATAAATATGTTTTTCAATATCACTGGACCTACATTCCAAGTTCAAATTTTTTATTTTATTTTCATAAATATTCTTATAAATGACAAAAAATTGAAAGCAAACATACATCATAAGAATGAGTGGATGTTCAATTATAGTTACTGGTGTAGAATCTTGTAAAATTTAGATTTTAGTCTTTTTCTTTACACGTATCACACTTGCCCTTACTAACGGAAAATTTGAAATCATCGCAACACTACCAAAGAAAATTAAAATGTTATGCTCAGCAAGTTTTTGCTTATTAAAGAAGCGGACGATTAAAAATAGAAAATCTAAATATAATTTAGAACGAATTTTAAACAAGATTCTTCTCAAATATTTGAAATAACACTAATCAAAACTAATTTTGCAATTTCGTATCACACGTAACGTATTCGTATCAAACCTGTATGCGTTACAACACTTTTCAGAGACATCATTTTCTTCAAAGTACTTAGTCTTCAAAATAAGACTTATTTTTACAGAATATTAGGTCTGTGAGATGTCTCTCATATGTGTGTTAGGTCTGTTAGACGAATAAGATAAAACGTTTTGAGACCAAAATTTGGGTTGGCCCAAAAACCGGCCCAACAAACACAAAACGAAATGAAAAAGTACCTCTGGAGAATTTTTTTCATATTCATTCGAATTCAGTCCTTAAACTAATAGTTCAATCCATACTGAATTAAGTATTGCACTGAAAATGTATTTTAATTAGTCAATTCATACTATTGCAGATGTAGGGATATTCAGTAGTAGAACACGAATTGCGTCAGACAGGAACTTCTTCCTACAAAGTCTTATGTCCCAAGATATATAACTTACCTTATATTTTATTTAACTGAAAGATCGTTAATCTTCCAGAATATAAAAATAAGAAAAACTAGATCACTGGGATGAGGAGAACTACCAAGTGACTAGAAATAAACGGACTCAATAGAGAATTTAAGTTCCAGAAATTATACCTATTCATTCAATGAAAAGATGAATAGATGAGTACAGTTATGACATAAAGAATATGAATAATTAATGTTTAAATATCAAATGTCAAACATGATAGCATGGCTGGATGCTTTTCTTCATCAAGCTTAAAATTATATCTTCTTGTCTGGTTTAGTCCACCTTAAATAGTGATGACTAATTAGCAAACAAGTATGGAGAGAAAGGTCATTAGACGTGTTAGGAAAACTAGTACCTACAGATTTTTAAATTGTGATGGAATTTAATCTAAAAATTAGACCTATATATATATATATATATATATATATATATATATATATATATATAAAATAATACTCTGGACGGGGCCTGCGGCGGGTGACACATGGCAAGAATATTAGTCAGTGGGTTAAACGAACAAGTAAATCCTTCTGGCCTGTGTTTGGCCTTCTGTTTGTTTTAAATGTTTAAGAAATACTGGATATTTCTGATGATAGACTTTTGATGGGCTGACTGTTAGGTCCAGAGTATAAAGTGTCGATGGCTCTTCTATTATTTAATTTGTGCTCTTCAGGCAAGCTTGTGAACTGGTCGTTGACTAAAGATAGTTTCTTACCCAAAACTGATGAACCTCTAAATTCGACTTAAAATGCTGGTGGTGAAACCCTAAAATTGAACTGATTTCTACGTCACAATCGGCATATTTAGATTCAGTGGTCATTTGTGTGTGTCAAAAAATCTTATCAGCATACGGAGAATGTGAAAAGGTAATTTGATTCGCTGAATGCGAAGTCAAGTTCAAAATTAAAAATTTCAAAATGGCTGATCCAATGTGGCGACCAAAATTTTCGAAAAATCCAACGAGTTGATGGATTTGAATGAAAATTGGGAATGGGGGTTATTTGGGTGGCTGCATATGAATTTAAGGTCAAAATTCGAAATTGGTGATCCAATATGGCAACCAAAAATTTAGAAAAATCCAATGAGTTTGCGGATTCGGATAAAAATTGGTACCAGGGGGTTATTTGGGGCGCTGAATACGAATTCAAGGTCAAAATTTAAGTTCTCGAAATTTGACCGCATATTCATTTTTACGGATATCAAGAGCTCTATAGTACCAAGTTTCATAAAAATCCGCCAATTTTGCGTAATTTCGATCCGCCATATTGGATCTGCCATTTAGAATTTTGGAATTCTGATATCATATTCGGATTCAGAGATCCAAAAAACCTTCGTGCATCAAGATTCATGATAATCCAAATAGTATACGTCTATTTATTTTACATGGCGCAAATTGCGTTAAACGCACTCTTTGCCATGTTTTTACGCAATATGCGTCATACACTGTCAACGGGCTAAAGAGGTTAGAATTGTGAGGTATACAGTTTTTCGAATTATTTAACATATTTTTCGTGGTGAAAGAGTTAAGAGCGATATTTTATGAGAATTTCGAGTAAGGCTAAAGTTAACTTGCAGTTGGTTATTTCTTAATAAAAATATGGACCAGTCATCAACAACCGTGAATAATTTCAAAATAACACCTTCAATATAATAGTAAATTGTGTATCAGATAATTTCCTCCATATTTTCACTTTCATGGTGCAGTGTATCTGTGGCGGGCGTAAAGTTTTATGTAGCGGGCGTGAAGTTTTATCTAGCGGGCTTGAAGTTTCATGTTGGCACGGCGGCGGAGTTCACATGTGCGAACGTCACTGTGCTGGAAGCGGCCACATTGCGCCTGCTTCATGCGCATGCAATGACGCGTTTTTAAGGGAGTTCGGACAAAAAATACTTTTGCGATTTGTTTTCATATCGGATGTCCTTCTACAATAATTATTATACTGATTATCGATGATTAACGTTTCCGTGATAAAGATTTTAGTTCCTCATGACAATCTGGTATCTGGTACATGAAAATGCATAATAAAAACGAAAGAATGATACATATATGTCACGCTTTATTTTGTTGATTGATAGATGGGACTTTAACTTTTAGCTTTTAAGCTTATTAGCTTCTATCCGTTGTGTTAGCTTAGTGAAGGATGATGCGTACCATCCTTCTTGGGCTACTGCGTTATTCCATTGAAATCCGGTCCTAACAATTGATCTTCATGTCATTATGTTTATTTATCATAAGATTTTGGCAATAATAGTTGGGTATTGGATTTCATATAAGTTTTTAAAATATATGAATGTTTTATAATTATAATCCATTCCTTACAAATAATAAGTATTATTATAAAAGTCGTGGGACGTGGCAAAAGTAGAAACACTCGAAATATTTTTCATATATTTTTTTATTTATTTTCTGCTTAAAAATGTAGTTAAACATTTGTTTTTTGTATTGAGCATACGGTTGTCGAACTTTTCTTACGGAATTATATATTTTTCCTTTCTATTTCGATTTTGAATCCCTCTATTTATTTTATTATCCCACTTGGGACAGTATTCTCATAAAATCTAGAATTTCACCTAATTTTTTATCAGCAATGTTTTCGTGAAAATAAATTGAATTGTGAAACTGCAGATGTATGTAGGTACACAGAAACATGATATCTGAAAAGTAGAAGCAGGTACTACGTACGAAACTTCGCAGTGCCATTAGTTACTGCTTGCCGGTAGTAGCCGTGCTTCTCAATCGTGCCCTTTATGCAGTTTTATCGGAATTGTCGGCGAAATAAAATATCGCCAACGTCCAGACTGTATCGAAGACTGGGGTGATAAAAGAGAGCCTGCAATTTCTATAGTCTGTGGTAGAACAATGCTGACAGCATTGTACGAATCGTAGTAGTTTTATTAAACTCGTGACCGATTGGAATAGTGAAATAAACCAAAAGGTTAAAAGCTCTGACTCACTTTTACAAATGTTTGGTTTTTCTTTTCAAAACAGTTTCAATCCATTTCAAACAATAATCCGCTCCGGCTAAAAGTTATTCTTCTCAGGATAGAATTTTTTTTCTATAGCTGTACAGCATTAGGTGGATCTAAAAATGCAACTTTCGATGTTTGGTGATCGACCCCCCCCCCACCTCGATTTGTTCGTTTTCTGGAAGAAGTTTGGTTTTCCAAAAGAATGGAAAAAATAAGTACTTGTTATTAACTTATCGTAAATTGAAGTCCGTTCACTTCTTAAGGGATGTTCAAGGAATAATTTCCATCCAATAACTTTTAATTTTGAATCCTTATGAAAAATTCATATTAAAGACAGTATTTCTTCAATATTCATTATTCCCATTCAATAATTGACATGTTTTTAAATATTTTTCAACTTATTAATAATTATTCAAACCATTATTATTTGTTAAAATAATTTTTACACTTTCTATTTTCTGGAATTATTGACACAATTAACAAATTTCCATTAACGGCTGAGTAATTTTTTTGTTCAGGATATTTGACAATTATTTGAACTGTTTTAAATTATTCAAACAAATTTTTCCACTGAAATCGTGAAAAGTTATTTTTTTTTCAAACTAATGAAGCAGATAATGGATGTTAAGAGATTTTTTTATAAAAGACATTTTGCAATTATTTAAATAATTAAAATCACTTGCTCCTTCTGAAAGGAAGGTTGGAAAGAACACTAGTTTTGAAATGGTTCAAAAAGATTATTATTCTTTAAAAAATTGGGATATAAGCTTTGAGAAGAAACATACTGAATAATAAGAAAAATAGTGTAAGAAATTAAAAAAAACCCCTAATTTTCTCGACCTTTCCTATTTAAAGGTGCAAGTCAAAGATTGGTAATTGTTTAAATCATTGAAAAACTCTCTTCCGTAAAAAGTATTACTCTTTGATATTCTTTAGCTGTGTGATTAATTCCAGAAAATAGTAACTTTTCCAGATTTATAGGGAAAAAGTGTTTCAAACGAATGAAAATTGTTTAAATAATTGAAAGCTGTTTTTCAGAAATAATATCACTTCAAATATTTATTGACTGCGTTATTATTATGAATTAATTATAAAAAATGATATAAAAACAAAATAAATTTCTCACTCTACAAACAGAAATTTATGCATACTGGAAAACATTTTTACTTCACTAAATTTTCTATGAAATTCGCACTAATTCGCACTGAAAATTTTATTGTTATTAAAAGTCAATACAAAATAAACTTTTAATGGCAGTATTCAGCATATAGTATTGGTGCAATATATTTAAAATTTATTTCCGATAACATGTATGAAATATTTGGATTTGGATTCTGAACTTATTCTGATTTCTTTAAAACTCGCTTGGAAAGCTTTTAAATTTTATCGAGCTTTTTCAATTCTTTTAAACTCAGAGGAACATTAGTTACATTAATAATGTGCATCAATCACTTTCATTGACATTTTCGGCCACTAATTAGTCACTTTTGGTCAGTTTTTTTTAATCAGGCTGTGGTAACCCTAAGAATAATAAATTAAACATTTATCAATTCAAATTTGAAATTGTTCCAGAAATAAATGGAAAATTTCTTGAAATTATGTTCCAAAATCACAAAAAAAGCCAAAGAGTTTTTGAATTATGTTTCGATTTTGAAAACAAAACGGAATATTTTATGATATGAATTATAAGATAATTTTTTGATCTTTCTATTACTTAATACAAGTCATGTTATGAAATACAAGTTGAAATTAATCTCACGAATGGTAATATAAAGAATAAATATAGATTAAATAAAGAAATGTAGATTAAATTATTATAAATGAGATTTCCCTTAATTCTATTGGTAAATATACTAATGTAATATCGTGTCTATAATTTGAAGTCCATTATTAATTAGATTATGTTTATTGTCTGTTCGAAATTGTCACAATTCAAATTCTGAGATTATTATTTGGTTGAAAAAGTAAAGAATCGCTTTTAAACTTTCTCTTGGAATTCGGGAATTTTTTCTTGGCCACAGATTGGCTGATTTCTATACAGGATACAAATATTTACGTCCATGCAGAAATCTCCCGGCCTGTCGATAGCTCGTCATCAAACGCAAAAACGTACGTCGGCCATGTCAGTTAGACAAAATATTTTTTCACTCATTGAGATGGTGTTGCAATTCTTCATCCTCCAAGCCAAGCCCAGGCATGGCTCTGTGTTTTATGTGCAGCTAGCGTCTAGTTTCAGTATTAATCCTTGCGTTAGCTGGGGCGAGGCAAATATTTCTAGAAAAAATATATTTGTTTTTGCAGAATGAAGCTCAACGTCCATTCCTAGAGGAGGGCCGTTTTCCTCTATCAGTTACGCAATTCGGAGTTATTTCTTTCGAAGATGAACATGGTGGGCTCTGATTTCCGGAGGTTTTTATAATGTACCACAAAATTGAGTGTATGTAATTGATATATGTATTCTTGAAATTATTCATCCAATGCATGATAGTGAAGATGAGCAAATTCTCGTAACCTTACCATTCTATTACCGTATTCCCCTTAACCCAGAATTACATGCACACTGTAAGAAATGTTCGGAAAATTCCGACACATTTAAGATACTGAAGTAACTGAAATTTACGAAATTCGGTTGCTGAAAACGAAGTTCAGTAACTTTTTTAGTAAACTTACTAAATTTTTATAAAACTTCAGAAACGGTATCTGAAAATAACAAACAGTTATACTTTATGCGAGTGGTGTTTGTATGTAAATACCTACGTTTATATCTATGTTATATAATGTTCTCAGTGAATCAAATCTGAAGAAAAAAACTTCTCATCATTAATGATGGACTTTGATCATTGAAAGTTATGAATTTTGAATTAGAATGAAATCAAATTGAAAATCCTATTTAAGGTTCAAGATTTTTCAAGATTCTTGAAAACATATTGCTGAGTGTTATTAATTACACTAGAATAACTTTTGTTCAATTTATCCAAATCAGTTTTCAAATTGATGGACAACTTATTTTGTTTTTTAGTATAAAGCATTTCCATGAATTCTTTCTTTCTCTCATTACTTTCACTATGTAAAATTTCAACATTATCCCAGTCAAACTAATGGTCAACATCAACAAACCCTTTTGTATGTCTAGCAAGAACACTCTTATAACAACGTCCCAAACGAATATCACTTTTGTCTTCCTCCATCTTAGTATTAAGAAGTCTGCGAGTCTGTCGGACGTAAGTCATCTTACAGATCTTGCAAGTGATCTTGTAAACAACACCACCTTTTCAAATTTATCTGAAGATCTTTACGGAATAGTATATTGTGCTACAAGTACGGAAAGTAGGCAGTTCCACACGAGTGTGAAGTTCGCTGTACGAGCCAGAGGCGAGTCGAAGAGGAGTTGTAGGCGAGCCGAAGACAAGCCGGAAACGACTCGAAGATGAGCCGTTGGCAAGTACTGTAAACTCCACAAGAGTTGCAACTGTCTACTTTCAGCACCTGTTGCACACGATATTTTTTGTAACAAATGCAGGAACTTTTCGATTTCGGAAACAATAACAATAATTTTTTTGGAAATTTATGGTAAAATTACGAAAAATTACCGGAAATTTCCGATAAATATGTATATTACCAAAAATTTCCAGAAATTCAAGGTATCCAAAGCTTCATGGAAAAAATCCGAAAATTTCAAAAATTTCCGGAAAATGCTAAATTTGCAAAATTTCCGAAAATTTATGAAAAGTTGCTAAATTATCGGAAATTTCAGGTCTCCAAAGCTTTTTGAAAAGATTCCAAAAATTTCCAGAAATTTATGGAAAATTTCTAAATTTCCGGTAATTTATGGGAAATTGCTAAATTACTGGAAATTTCAGGTAGCCAAGGCATTTCGGAAAAAATTGGAAAATTTATGGAAATTTATGGAAAATTGCTAAATTTCCCAAACTTTCGGAAATTTATGGAAAATTGATAAATTTCCGGAAATTTCAGGTAACCCAAAATTTCTGAAATTTTGGGTTATTTATCGGTATTTGATGGTAATTTATCAGTCATTTATGGTAACTTATCACTTCAAGTTTGTCCAGCAAGCGCAGCAGCTAGAAGAAGTTCTTTTATAACTGCTTTTTACCACGGCTTTGGAATTGGTCACTTCCCGCACGCAGTACATGCCTCGAAAAGGGAACATTTCGTGCGTGCGTTACCAAAAGTTATTATTGAATTCATTTCGAATGGTATACGGAAAATATTATCGATATTAAATTTCTCCAACATAAATTCAATAGTTTTCGGAATTTGCCCAAAAAAACGAGAAAACGAAAATATTATAAGAACTATATTCTCTCAATTCCTTTTGATTATCTATAGATAAAATTTTATTTTGTTTGTTTTTGATTTGTGGAATTCTAATTGTGATATCTTATTCCCAATTTTCTTTCCTCTTTTTTATTTTTGTCCAAAGATACAAACTTTTTTTGTTTTCGGGAATTGCAATAGGCGTTTTTTGTGGTGCTTGTCCAAATTTGATCGTTGGATTCTTGTTTTATTTTCATGAATTCTAAATATTGGCTTTGATCATACATACACTCGATGCAATGAGTGTACGTACTATTATAATATAAATACAGGACAAATATAGACTACATATTTTATATTAAAGTTAATGAACCGAACAGAATTTCTAACCCCTTTAAATTTCCAGTTACAGAAACTGAAAATTCCTAAACTATAACAAAATTTCCTAAAACATGTGACTGAAGCTTTATGCAGTTACGGTTGCTGAAATTTTTGTTACAATTTAGGAAAATTTAGAAACGGTTCCTGCATTAAGCTTTAGTGATGCGTCTCTGAAAATTCCCACAGAAATTTTCAACAGTGCAAAGTATGATCGTTACTTTGTGGGGTATCGCCCGCCCACGCATCCTTCTACGCCCCCAAGTATGCCACCGCACTCACGCCAGGATTCACCCTGTCCGAGACCCAACTAGAGAGGCAGATTAAACGCTGGAAAAAAATCGTAATATTGTTACAAGCAACTCGCGATTCTGGGCCGGCCTCGGGTCTGAGCGGCCCAGTATCGGATGCGTTTTTTCATATCAACAATCAGGACCGCATATGTAGTTTCTGAACCCAGCACTTTAGTGCCTGGAATGCGCAGACTCGAAGCCTTTTAGAAAGAAGCCCTTTACGAAGATATCAATATAAATGGAATTATCAGTTAACTGGTAAAATTTATTGTTGAATTCAGTATTTTTCATCGAATCCATACATGTTTAACAACTTACTTTAAAGGTTGCTGGTCCCTTTAGCAGTTTATTGAAAACTGGAACTTTTATTTATTGCCGAAATCGATTGACCCGAGACTTGGTGTTGTATGAACCATTTGAATAAAGCGGCTTCTATTTCAGCATTCTTAGCAGATTCGATTGATTTTTTGATTCTGAACTCAAATTTCTTGCAAAACTAGGTATTTATCGCTCATTGACAGGAAAGTTCTTCTATTTTGTATAGCCATAATATCGAAAAATTGAATAAATTTTTATACGCGTACAAAAGTCCAGCGAATTGCGACGTAATCATTATAGCCAAAAGTGACGGCGGCTGAAGATCGGGCGACACAGAATCGGGAGTTGAGTGTAAGTACAATGTCAGGAAATTGAAAATTCGATTGAAATATCCAATTGCTAACACCTCAATCCTCCTTCAGATAAAATATGATATACCTCATAATGATACAAATATATCGAGTCAAATAAATACGTGGGTTTGATTAATCAAAGATGGATCAAATTCTGTTTATTAAAAAATAATACCTCTACCTATGAGATTTGCTTTTATTTTTTTCACAACTGATTCAACAAGAATTTGATTTTAGCACTAAGAAATTTTTTGTTGCGAATGCTGGTTATTTGTTTTTGGCTACCGATATATTTTACATAAAACTAACATCTTCTCGGTGAAAATAGTTTTGGATAAAATCTCTTTGAGTTGGCTAAGACATAAAACAAATAATACGTAAATCAAGGTAGCCGAGTCTTAATACGATGACGTAACATGTTTACTTACCAAACATGTTAGGGGTCGTTCATATATTACGTAACACCTGTCATATTAATGTCTTTTCGGCAAAAGAGAATTAATATACCTTCGG